>JAHPZR010026705.1:2500-12500 GCA_019787425.1 Platygyra sinensis
AGTATGTATATGTATGTATGTATGTATGTATGTATGTATTTCTCGGATCATGGTGCGTCAAAGGAACCGAAGAATCCACTCTGGAAGTGGATTCTTCGGTTCCTTTGACGCAGCATGATCCGAAAGATCTTAAATTAATCTCGTTAGTAAAGAAACGCAAAATCCATTTTCGGATTCTTCCGGATTTAAGAATCCGATCTTGGATTTTCTTAAAGAAACGCACCCTTAGTCTTTGTCACTTGCAAATAGCCCGATTTTGAATACCGGTATTAAAAATTCTAACTTGGCTCAGAGACTTAGAGGAATAAAACAAAAGAAATCAAATCAAGGATGAGGGATGAATAACCAATTTCTTTTGTTTTATTCCCCTAAGCCCTGAAACCAAGTTAGAATTTTAATATATCAGAATTCAGGGCTATTAAACATGCTGAAAATGATGATGCATACGGAGTATCCGAAACGTGTCTTCCAATTAAGGTTGTGAGTATTTTCTTTAAATGACTAATGCCGTTCATACTCCAAAGAAATTTTAGCAGCATCATCCACGATTAAACAGCCAAGTACCAAGGAAAGCTGACAAAAACGATTTTCACCAGCGTGAGAAATTCCTAACATTAATATTTTTATCGTTTTACAGAATTGGAAGCAGAAGATTAGCTGACCATGAAGTTTAACTTGGCGGCAGAAATAAATTAATCATCACTTGGTGGTCTATTTAGTTTGTTCCACGGGTAATACTACATAGAGAGACTGTAAACTGAAGGAAAATAAACTTGTGGGTGTAAAACACATACAGACCCATTAAACTTTGATCGTGAGTCCAAGGGCGCGATCAGTTCAACCAAAATGTCTGGGCTGAGTTTTAAAAATTCCTTGATAGCGAATGAATCGTGACGGGTTCGGATGATCTCGTTTCATTAATTTGCACTCGGAAAATAGAGTTTCGCGCTTATTTAAATTAAAATGGAGGATGTTAGATCAGTGATGTCGTGTGAGCTGTTTCATGCGTAGTAAACTAAACTGTATAATGGGCTGTTAACAATCCATAAAAGCTGCGATGAGAAGTGTTCTGCTCCGTCTGGCACATAGAAAACAGCGAGGTACTGGCATTGAGAATGGGTTGGAATGATCAAATGGAACGGTCAATTTTCGATCAGACCAGTCCAACAGAGAAAAGTGGTCCACCTTTCGAGGTGGACTTTTTCGAAACCTTCCCTGTTGGACCGAACCGATCCATCAACGAGGTTGCCGATTCATTCGGATTTAGACGGAAAGTTTGAAAATTTTGGTTGAATGGATCGCGCCCAAGCGTTATCTGAGTTTTGACCCATGACACGTAACTCGTTCTCAGCCTCCACTCGGAAAACGGATTTAAGTTTGGAGGTATAAATATGAGTTCTCGGAATTTCAGAATATTTAAAGATCTGGAGGGCAATACATGGCCGCTAGTAGCAATGGAATATCTCTTCCAGTGAGAGATATAATTTTAAACACGAGAAGAGATAGTCCAAGTCTACGAGCAACGATGCATTATTTTGTTTATTATAAAAACATACTGCTTAAGAGAGTTTCCCAAAGATATCCGACCACTTTCCGAAGATTTCCGAAGATTCTCCAAAAATTATCCGAAGGCCACACGAAACATTTGATACATTTTCCGATAATTTACGAATATTGCCGAAGAATTCCGAAGATAGCTGAAAATGTTTCGATCATAACAAGTTTAAATACAATTTAAGAGACAAACTTGATATGAGTGAAATTATCAATATTTTCACTTATGAGGACATGGAAAATACGCCACTCGAGTCGACTCAGAATTATGGAGAGGAAAGAAAGTTTTGAAAAAATTGGGTTTTCTTAAAAAACAGTAAAACACTCGTGTCCTTATAATAAACAAAAAGCATTGCTACGCCACTTGGTACATAAAATGGACTCTCCTCAAGCGCTATCAACTGTATGCACAAATTGAAGTTGACGAGGGGTTTTAAATTATACATATTTTTAAATAATTCTTCTACTTGTATTTTGTTCACTAGGTTACATGGAAGACATTCAGATAGAGAAAGCATAAAGATTGACAACCCTTGACAAATATCCTCGAGCTTGAAAGCTAAAGATAGTGGTTCATATTCACTATAAAGATTTCCACCAAAACAAGACCAAGCAGCTTATTTTCAGTCACTGAGGAACTGAACAGAGCTTGCTCCATTTCTAAATTAGTAATCTTTAGGGCCAATACAAATGTTCACAATGTTTAGCCAAAAGAGAACAAAGACTACTACGAGGGCAGACCATTCAGGCAGCTTAAATTAAAGATATTTAGACAGACAGAGGAAGTGTAAAGATCACTTGAACAACCCAAGCAAAATATCCTGAATTCAACTGAAGACTGACGTTGTGTTTGAAAATTACGCCCAAAACAGCGGGAAGTGGTGATGGCCGAGCATGTTTGTAACTAGGGCACGTGCCACAAATTGTACGACGGAAGAATTTGAAAGCGCGGGTTTCACTCTGAAAACGCATAAAAAAAACTCAGGTAGTTTGAATTTTAACTTAGTGTGTAAAAGGCGCCCATGGCACCAATAATTCGATTTATTTTACCTGGCATCACTGTATGTATTATATAAATGTTCATCCGTAATTGTGTCGAGGTAGAGCGACGGATAGTACGAGGTTTATATTTAACTTTGAATTTCGCATTTACTTAGATCTATTCAGTATGTTTGTCGCTATTAAAACTTACCCCTGTTGAATATGCCACGAATGCGTTCAGTCCTGGGTGTTAGACGGTTTTTCTTGCGCGCTTTCCGGTGTCGGTCATGAAGCGAAGCGAAGTATTTCCATTCGCCGACCGCGAGAAAAAAAACCTGTGGTACCCAGAGCAGACCCATTGCCACAAAACTTAAAAATCGGTCATTTCACGTTGTTGATTTGCAGAGGACGGCAAAGAAATGTACAAAGATTTATAACGCACGTGCACAGTTATTGTTTTGCTCATTTAACCTTTTGTTTGGTTTGTACTTTTTGTAATATTGTTCTAAAATTATCAGTACTTTTTTTATCTTTCTTTCATATTTATAAAACTCTTGCCCCCGCCTCGTTTAGTGTTGGAACTAATTAAGAGAACAAGCAATTGTTGTTACTATGTAAGAAAAGAAAATTAACGTTAGAAGTTAGAAAAGAAAACTAGACTCCCGGAAACGCACTTCCCCAGATTCCCGATTTTTAGTCAGTGTTCCGGCGCTCTAAATCATGTTTTATGGCATAATGCAGGGGGTTCTCGCAAAAAAACTTCATTCGCCTTCTCGAACTTGCTTGTACATAATACATTGAAATATCATCAGTCTTCGTGTGGTGCAACTACCGACTCACATTACACCGCTTTGTGAACAAATGTAGGCAGGCGGCCTGAAAGCATCGATCGACATCACCATTGTTTAAGAGATCAAGAAAGTGACTTTTATCACGTCAATTAAGTTTGACATAAGTCTAATTTGGTTTCGTTTCATCTTCTTCGAATTCATGTTTCATCGGGAAAGTTCTAAAGTGAAAATTCGATGTCCTAGGCAACAGTTATAGGGTCCCGTCCACTCTACGTGGAAAGAATTTTGAAACGCATCTTTCAGTTATTGGCCCGTCTTCTTTCTCTGGTCCACACTAATCCGTCACGAAAACGGAGCTCTGAAAACGCTCTGCAAACAGGAGGAATTTCAAAACACCGGATTTTCGTTTTTGTATGGACAGAAAACATTTTGATAACGAAGCTTTTTGAAAACAATATGATGTAGTCACGATAATAATGTTATTTCCCTACGAGAGTTTTTTTTTTTCAAACTCAAATCCATCATGACTGGTAATTGTTGTGTTTTTAAATTCCTCGAGCGTAATGTGGACGGAAAACATCTGATGAATTTACAGAGTGAAACCGGCTCTGTTTTCAAATTCTTCCGGCGTAATGTCGAGGTGCCTAACGGTTACAAACCTGCTCTGCCATCGACCGCCATCACCACTTCCCACTGTGTTGGGTGTAATTTTCAAGCACAACGTCATTCTTCAGTTGAATTCACGATATTTGGCATGGGTTGTTAATATTTTTACTTTCTCTATCTGTCTAAACGTCTTAAGCTGTTTGCTTGGTCTTCCCTCTTTGTAGTCTTTGTTCTCTTCTTGTCAACATTGCATTGGCCCTGAAGAATAATTTAGAAATGGAGCAAGCTTTGTTGTTCCTCAGTCACTGTTAAGCTGGTTTTGTTTTAGATGAAATCTCTATAGTGAATATATCTTAGCTTTTAAGCTCGTGCGCAAAAAATTTTATTAAGCAAATATTGAGGGAACTAACTGAAACAAATAACAATTGAAATGCGTTGCGTTTTTTCGCCCCGGGTTTTCGCTTCCACTTAGAGAAGTACAGCTGAGAATGGACAGCTGAGAACACTTTTACTAATTCAGTTTTTAGCTGTCGATTTCATCGTCTGCCGTTGAATGGCAAGGACCTCGCAAAGGACAGAAAAACAACGATAAATAAATTGAGATAATGTTATCCTTGCTGAAATCTTTATTGTTTGAAAATTATCCACTTTATTAGAAATTAGTTGCAATTCTATCTTTTAAGACGATAAACGTGTTATTAAAAGATGTTTTTACTTCCTCTTTGCTGCGACATTACGAAGGGACAGATATTTTGTCTCAAACGTAGCTAGTTATTTCAAATAACGAGTCTATCGGGAATCGAATAGCGATACTGGTTTTATTCTTTTGTGTTATGACTGAGCATTGGGTTCTAGATGAGTTCCATATCAATACAGCTTTACACCTAGCTGCATGGAGGGTGTTTTTTTGTAAAGTCACCAAAATTGCATTTACCATTTGCTTGTTTTTAACAGGTTTTAAGTGGTCATAATTTCTCCCTCGCTGAGCTCAAGTTTCATCACAAGATTTTTGAACTTAAAACTGTTCTTCTAGGACGCCCTGAACCCAATTTTTAGCTTCAGTTGGTAATTGAATCATCGCAAATGAGAGAAAATTAATTACAAAGAAACTTAACGTCTTTTCACTCAGTATATAAGCATATATATAAACATATTGCTAAGTAATGAGTATTTGACACGATCAAGGTAGAAGAAATTTCCTCGGCAGTAAACGGTTATTTTGACACAACTAATAACACTACTAATCCGGCATAAATTACCTTCCAACATTGAAAGCTAAAACATAAAATGTTTGGGCGGTTGACGGTCCGATTTTCCTGTTTGACGACTTAAAGTAAACGTTGTCTTATTTGACGGTTTACGGTCACCTATTTGACGATTGACAGATATTTTTTAGGTCGTTTGACGGGTGATGGTTATCCTATTGAGACCCTCCTCTTTAATCGGACACACTTGATCTCGCTGGAGATCAAGTTTCGTGACAGAAAAGTTCTTAACTAACAAACGCAATTAATCCGTAGCCTTTGTCATCTTTTGTTAAAAGTTGTAAACTTTTAGCGTAATTTTCAAGTACAACAAAACACTTCGAATTTAGAAAAGAAAAATTTGTTGTTGGTTCTCACACTTTCCCGGAAAACTAGTAATTTTGCCAAAATCTCTGCTATAGTAAAAGCTTCAAAATTCTTAGATCAACGGAAATTTTCATTACATAAGTAAACAATAAGAAGCCTTCCCTAAACAAGTGCAGTTAGGAATGCGCAGTCTCTCTGCTCTACCGACAGACTCAACTTGGACAGCTGTCATCTGACGTTGAATAACGGTTTTCGCAATTTTCAGCTGTCAATTTCGTTTCTGTTAATTTCACAACAAGGATGGCTCTTAAAGCAGAAAGCCACGTATGATATTCAGTTTTCCACAGAAACCTGACGTGAAAGGAGGGTCAGCTAACCACGAAAGAGGTGACTTGAAAGCCGTAAAGCTTGATCAGTTGACGGTAAGTTATGCTTTAAAACAGACTGTTTCTCTGTAAAAGCTGCTCTTTCAATTAATTTGCATTAGTCGAAGTAAGGACAGTAAAAATTACTTTACAAAAAGGTTTTCCCGGCCATGGGAAATTGAAAATTTGTTTAAACACTCTGCCTTGCTATTGAAATATTACGTCTTCATTTCCAACAAGCTTCTCGTCGAGGCTGTTGAGAACTGACTCATTGTCGGAAAATATAATAACAACCCTAGGTTGAATGATCTCTGTTGGCTGTGTCATGTCTCGAGACTCTTGAGGTCTTCCCAGGCACGCAGTACATCGATTGTTGATCGAGGTTATCGTTCAGTAGAAAGTTGCCGACATCTGTCTACTGCGGAGATCAGTGTCAATACATCGTTGGAGTCCCAGTGGCTTCTGTTATCTTTTTTTCCAATTTCCCAAATGTTCACTCTTTAGGTACAGCAGTTTGTGTCGACATTTAAAATTCCGGCAAAAAACAAAGGAAATTTTCTCATTTATAGTACACTCAACAAAATTACTCAATTTTGATTGGTCGAGAGCAGTACAATTAATCCCAAATTGTACTCCGTAGGAGTACCTATTACGTTTCCATGGAGAGGACGCGTAATTTTGTTGAATGTACTATAAATAAAAAATCACACGACCTTCTCGTACAATTCGTGATTAATAAGTACTCGTGATTTTGAAAATTCTCAAATTGCACTCGCCTAAAGGCTCGTGCAATTTTGAGAACTTTCAAAATCACTCGTACCTATAGTAATCACGAATTGTACTCGAGGTCGTGCGATTTCCTATACTAATAGAGCAATGATTTAAATCATCATTTATATTTTTTCGTTGTATTTTTAAGAGCATATCTACGGACAGTGTCTCCTTATCTCTTGCTTATCTTTTATTTCATGACTCGCACAGTTTCGTATGTTATGCATGAGCTTTTTCGATCAACGTTTAATCAACTTAAAGCCAAGTGAAAAGTGAACCAATTGAAAGTGTGGAGAGTAGTGGGGCTTGAGCTTAGTCTCCGACGCAGCCGTTTCTTTTTATCCGGGGGAGGGGGGGGGGCAAGGGGAGGGGGGCAAGGGGAGGGGTGGATATCATGAGGCGAAGCCTAATGGGCTATTAACCTATGGCCCTTGAGGTAGAAGGGTCTAATTGTTGTCGTATCACCCAACTAGTCGGACAGAAAAGGCAATAACAAAGTTATCAAATGCAAGTCGAAGAAGTATTTATTTGGAAGTTAAACTAGAGAAAAGCCGGCGAATTTCTCTACTCGAGGACTATTACTAATAATCCTCTAATAGCGTAGCCAATGCAGGACTTGCGTTAGTCCACTAGTTTAGCTGACAAAAAGTCAGAAAATTTTTACTGAAGACGAAAGAGAAGAAGAGCTTACACTGAAATAAATGCACAGCTGTTTGTAGGGAGAATTAAGAACTTAAACTTGGCCTTGTAACAATTAATTGTGTGTTTCCTTTTAACAGAATAACAGACGAAAAATAACAATGAAGACGCTCGTCGCAGTTGCTTTTATTATCTTTATTTCCAGTGCAGTGGCGATTGTGCAGCCTTCCAATGTTGGAATAGAACCACCACCTTATAGGCGTCCTATAATATTTGATGATCATGATAATAAGGTAATAGAGCGGTTTGTTGGTTCATTGCGGGCGACAAAAGGAGCCCGCAATCCTAATCTCAACGTTGCTTTTACAAACGCATGCGCCGCAGTTGTATAGTTTGGCCCTGACTCGATTTTGCTGAAATCTTGAGTCTTCCACCATGAATGCATGGAATGCAAAGAATGCTATTTTCTCACGCGCGTCACGCGTAACATTTGGACTTTGGATCACGTGAAGGTCATGCATAGCAGCTGCGCCGACCAATCCAAATCGAGCGTGTCAACTTGGATTCGACCTTTCTGATCATGTTGTCGCATTGTATGCCATTTCTCAGCCGTATTCCGTCTTAATCGAGAGTGGCAACTGTTCGTCTTTTAATAACGTCAATCGCGGAGCGTCAGAATTGTTTGCCCTTGAGCTGACAAGCGCATAGTGCGAGATCGCGTTCTTTAATTTCATAGACGCGTGGAGCGAAAGCTGTTCGTCCTTGATTTAACAAGCGCATTGTCTGAGATCGCTGTCTTCGATCTCAGAAGCGTGAAGCGAAAGCGTTGGTCTACCCACAGGCGGCCCAGACGTTGTTTGTGATTTGTCTTTATTTCCAGTGCAGTGGCGATATGTATAAAATCCATAATAATCTTTCCCCAGCGTATCTGAGGGGGATCTTTACCAACACCTCAAATGTACATTCACACAATCTCAGAAATTCTGAGATGAATTATTATGTCCCCAGACCTAGAACTGAGTCTGCAAAAGGGAGCCTACACTACAGAGGATCTGTTCTGTGGAACAAGATTCCCTCAGAGATTAGAAAACTGTCTAGTTTAAATGTTTTTAAAACTTCATTTCATGGGAAAGATTTTTTCTAATACACCTTGACCCATTGTAACTCTTATCATTCATAATATAAGTTTTGTATTTTTAACATTATAGTCAGTAGTTCCCTAGAGTATTTTAGTCTAGTTTTAAACACGATTCCTAGGAAGACCATGTAAAGTGATATGATCTCGTGTATAAATAAAGATTGATGATGATGATTATGATGATGATTTACATACGTGGCAGTATTGCGTTACGTTTTAAGCCATTTAAGTGAATGTATGAAAATGGTTCGAAAATCGCTCTAAATTTGACTTGTAGTAAAGGATTTAAATAAAAAAAGCTTACCTTAGTCTGCGCTTGTGTTATTTTGAAGTCTTTGTGGCAGCTGAGTCGTTCTAAAGTCGTTCTAAAGCCATTTTGACGATTTAAACTTTTCCAGGTTTGCTTTCTATTAAATGGCAAGCAAACCTGGAAAGGTTTAAATCGTCAAAATGGCTTCAGTTAAAACTACTTTAGAACCACTCAGCGGCCACAAAGACTTCAAAATAACACAAGCGCAAACTAAGGTAAGCTTCTTTTATTTAAATCCTTTATTACAAGTTGGATTTAGGGCGATTTTCGAACCATTTTCATACATTCTCTGGCTCAAAACGTAACGCAATACTGTCACGTATGTAAAACACAAACAACGTCTGGGTTGCCTGTGGTCTTCATTAAGTCCTTTATCCGCTCAGCTCAGCTGTCAGCCTGTCACCTACTTCGGTTTGTTTATGAAATATCGGCACAGTTTTGCCACCATTTTACCACAATTTTACCATTGAACCACATTGTTTAACACGAAATAAATCAACTGTTTGTAACAATACTCGTTCAAAACACGGAGCTATCACGGTGAGCAAACAACATACTTATGGAATAAGGTAAATGTAAGCCATTTTTATTGAATATTTTCACTTTTAACGACCTTCAGGGATATCTCGTAGAAAATCCCATACAAACCCTTATAATTCGACGCCATATTGTGTCCCTTGTGTGGTTCATAAAGAGAGCTTGGGCTGCCTGTGGGCTATCACGACCTATCGGTTTGTTTATGAAATATCGCCTTCTTTGATTTCATATTTGTCCATGTTATGATTTTAAATTAATCACACTTGCGTTAAATCAATCATTTTGACTCGATCAATGCGCATACTTTATAACTTAGAGTGCTTTTATTTACGCCGTGAAACGGCAACAATTACAGCGCGCATAGTACTAAATCTAAGGAAAGCAAACAATGGGATTAGTGTCACGTGGAATACTCTGGTGTACTGTTTCACAAATTTTGTAAAATCACTCTATTGTTGCTGTCAAAATGGAGAAAAAAAAACGAGTAAAACCTGGAGGGTGTGCTCATGGACAAACAAAATCATCCGACCTTTCCCTATAGGCCCCCAAATCTTTTATTCACCAAATAGGCACTGAAAAAAAATTCTCGCCCGCATTTGCTAACCTTTGGTTATTACTAGTTTTTATTAGAAAAAGTGAATATTTGTACTAAGAGATTTTCAAGTTAAGTACCTTGATAATCTCTTGTTTATACCTAATATGTCAAGATCGTTTGGTCGTATTTTGGGGCGGCGTAG
>JAHPZR010026708.1:0-7500 GCA_019787425.1 Platygyra sinensis
TTAATTCTTTTCATTGTTAAGATGAATTACTCCAGTTTTCTACTGGGTACAGTTGATTGTGTCTCAACCACTCCCCGCAGCTCAGAGACACAACACCTTACGTAAGAGATAGGCTGTTCCCAGGATGGCCGACAACTGTACAACGCTGTTTGAATGTTATGCCAGGAGCAAACCTGAGAGGCGAGGATTCAGAAAAAGACTACTAGACCTGTGGAAAGCCCGTAATACCAACCCTAAACTAACAGAAGTCACTGAGCAGAGATTGGCTTACCAAGTACGTCAGATTAAGAACAAGGAGTGGTTAGAAACTGTGGAACAAGAGGAAATATATCTAAGAATAAGAGATGAAGACCCAGGGACTAAAACCACAGAGCTTATTCCCACAGATACACCAGACCAAGCAGCAACATCGGATATCCAAGACGGACCCCAAGGTGAAGATAGTGTGCCAGCTGAAGAAGACACCAGCCTGGAACTGGATGCTCTCAGTAATAGGATTCTACAGGTTATGCAATTAGGACGGAGAGTAGGTTTACCGTCATTGAAGTCATGTGACAGAGCAAAGCTGAGAATAGAAATTGGGAAAGTTAATGAGGCAGTAAAAAGGATTCTGCAGAAAAAGTTTGGGCCGATTCTAACAAGCCAGCAAATTATTATTATTATTATTATTATTATTATTATTATTATTATTATTATTATTATTAGTAGTAGTAGTAGTTAGTAGTAGTAGTAGTAGTAGTAGTAGTAGTATATGCCACACAAGTGAATAGTGCTTTTCGCGCGCGTTGATTGGCTAGCTCGGAGGTGATTAACCAAGTACTATTCACCTCCGAGCAGCAGAACAAAAACAAAATGGCTTTTGTCAGTATATTGTCACAACTAAAGTTACTCTTAGTTATTCAGCTCGTGTGGTATATACTAAAACAATTATTCACCTCAGTGTCGGTGAAAAGGGTGGATATTTACATCCACTTTCGATGAATAATTGTTAATTATTATTATCGATTACTTAGGTTCTCCCATGTCCAGAAAACTGTCATTGTGCTTTTCTAATAGTGTAATGCTTACCCAAGAGAATAAGATATTTGAATTGAGTGCAGCTTACATAGAGTTCATCATTTCCACGCAAACGATGACTCCTGCGGAATTCAGCGACGAAGAAATGACGACATTCAAAACAGAGCGTTTTTTAATAAATAGTTACCCTGTTCTTCAAACAAACGATATGGTGAGGAAAATTACGAAATTTTGTTTATCATGGCCAAATTTAACGTTAGAAATATCTGGCCGATTGCAAAATATTTGTATTTTAATTACAATAATGGCTTACAATAATGTCGTAGTCAAATTTGATTTTACCGCTCAGCCCGCTTTTTTACCGGATGTGATGTCACTTTTTGTGCAAGGCGACGTAGAGTGTTCTCCCCTGTCACTGATCTAAACATTTCAACTGAGTTAGTAATGAATGAAAAGCTACCCAACCAAGTTTAAGAGTTTCAGCGGAAAACTGTCCAAATGGGAGCCCTGCAAAAGTTGCAAAATTCCATACAAACCCTTACAATTTTGTGACCTGTCTACCCAATCCATACAAACTCTCTATTTTGGGTGATATTTGAAGAACTACCATTTGCCATTTTCCCTCTTCCAAATACTTCTTTTCTCAAATTTTGTTGATCTTTCATTTGAATATCTTAGTTTTTCAAACAATCGGGAAACAACCATACCCTTTCCCAGTCCTCTCATGTTTCTGCAATGGCCTATGGAAATCTCCCAACGAGCAGCTGGTAGTCAAACCTTCATACTCGCAACCTAATTCGCAGACGGTAGAATCAGACAGGCTCAAGTGAATTAAGGAATGGGTCCCGCTATATTTTGGAGGGGATGGTCTAATTTAAAAAAATATTTAAGCTATCGCTTATAAACTTGCATAGGGTGAAGCATTTGAAAGAAGCTTTTAATTTTTCGGTTTCAAGAATTTTGCTGCTTGGTCACGTGACTTGCCACACCCAATTGTTAATATAAATTTTAATCCAAATTTACGAGAATTTCCAGTTGGAATCCTCGACTAATTTTGATTTATACGAATGGCTATAACCACCAAGTTTAGAGAATTAATCGAGGTTTGTTAGATTTATTTCTTTTCTTTCAATTACAACGTATTTCCTTTGGAGAGGGATTGGGACTAGACAAAAATGGGAAATAATGACAAAAGAACAAAACATTTTCAGATTCCCCGTTAAGAACGACATATAACCAGGTAAGGTAAAGGTTTTGAAAGAAAAAACGAGAGTTTTCTTGTACGTTTACATCCTGTAAATGATCATATTTCTTTCAATTTAGGGAGTGGTCAATCACGTGACCACTTAAGGAGGCTCGAAAGGGTTTTTAGCTGCACGTGCGCGCGCAATCTACACACGTCATTACTAAGATGCACGCATCAGCGGAATGAATCAAAATCAGAGAGAGAAGAGTAGTCTGGGGAAAATGAAAACTGTTTCGAGCAACCTTAAGTCGAGTAAATTGTCAGCAGAAAATCAGTTTGCATATAAGTAAACAATTAGAGGCCAAGGTTTCAGGATAAAGACTAAATTTAGAAAAAATGTCCAAAATATCACATGTAAGTAAGACCCATGCCTTAATTCAGGTGAGGACATGCAAACTAATAGGAACTAAAAACCAACATCAAAATAAAATTGTAAACGAATCGCTAATGGGGTAATGTCTTTTGGTTGTTTTAATTGTCATAAAACGTTCAAGGTGGGGTTAAATTTAAGAAGGAACACGTTTTTCCATATCAAGTTGAAATATTCAGAGTTTTATTTCAAACCCTTGAAAACGTATGCCACCGATTGGAAAGGATTATTAACTACAGCTGATCCCATTAAAGAAATAAAAAAAAAACTTCTGTTTATCTTTAAAGTTTTCTCTGTCTTAGTACTGGGCCATTCCGCCTACGGCTTCGTAGTTTATCAAATGATTATATACGCTAAAGCCACCCCCACCCCACGGCGTAAGAGCTACATACGTTACAGCCACACCATCCCACGGCGTACAAGCTACATGCGCTACAGCCACCCCACCACACGACCTACGAGGTACATACGCTACAACCACCCTACCCCACGGCGTACAAGCTACATAAGTTACAGCCACCCTATCCCGAGCTAAGGAAACTAGGTAAATCTTTGGGCCAAACGTGCCATGCAAGGAACAAAGTTTCCTTTTAATAAGTTTTAGATTTTACCAGCTTGAGTTTGTTGATAAAGGTCATTAAGTATGCAATAATAATAACAAACGAAAGTACTGAAAGTACTGTTGTCGTAGGGGTCTCGTAAGATTAAAAATTAAAAAGAAAAAATACAAATGTTTAGAATTTTAAAAAGGTAAAACTAAGCTTGCCAATAAGAATTACAAATGAAGAAGTTCATTGGCCTTTTGCGTAAATAAAAGCCTAAAACTCAGATTTCTTATGTCCGACGGAAGGGAAACAGATTTCAAAATTCAATGTAGGATCTAAATGGACACCCAAGTACTTGTATATAAGGTTGTTATATAATAACCAAATCAATGCGCGCGCTCTGATTGGTCAATCAGCTATGGTTTATTTACAGGTTAACGCACTCAGCGAGTGAATTATCGGAATTTACCTGCACGAGTTCACTAACAATGAACGAGAAATTTCAATACCGCACTCGGCGGCCTCGTGCGGTATTGAAAATTTCGAGTTCATTGTTAGTGAACGAGTGCAGGTAAATCCCGATAATTCACGAGCAATGAGTGCGTTAACATTTTTACTATTCAAATTGAATACACTGCAAACAAAAATCGTCAAACTTTGAGTCATCCAAATCCATGGTGTAATGACAGTGGTGTATAGAATTTACACCACGGCTATTACACCACGATAATGACGTCAAGGAGGTTGTTTCGTCATAACCCAGTGTCACGTGGTACAAATCAACCAATCAGAAAATCGGAATTCGTACAGTGTATGAAATTTGAATAATAAAGTGCAGGTAAACCCATGGAAAAAGCGCGCGTCTCCTGAATTATTATATAAAAGCAATAGACCGCAAGTCTCTATGGTTTATAGGCTGATAAACCACTTGGGGTGTTGATAGAACACTCGAAAAATTCGTAATTCTTCTCGTGTTGTATCAACATCCCGAGTGGTTTATCAGCCTATAAACCATAGAAACTTGTGGTCTATTGCTTAATTGTACGTGCCACTTACCGTCAGATTGAGCTGTTTACCTTGGAGTCGACTCAACCTTTTTGCAGTTCCGAAGATCGTTTCTGTTTTTCCTTTGTCGCGATTTATGAGTAGTTAGAACAGAATCTAAAGATTAAAATATGTTTGCCAGCTTTTTGTTCATTTGCCTGTTTGTTTTGCATTTGAACTTTCCGCGGAGCCAGAGTTTTATAACCACGCTAGTCTAGTCTCACCTAACATCACCCCACGAGTTCTTTCCTTTTTTCGTCAATAATTTAATTTTTTATTTTGTTTATACATAGTTAAAGTTGCTTACCTCCTGAAATTAGGTCCAGAATTAATCGAGGCGCCGGCATTTTTTATATTAAAAAGAAAACAAAGAAAAAGGTAATGATAATTTACAACAAGATTACAAAAGGAACAAATAAGCAATTAGAAAAATAAACTTAAGCTATCCGAAAATAGTGTAGTGTACACATTAGACAAGCGACTAGAATACTATTATTAATAAACTGTATTCAATTGTACCGGTTTTAAGAAATTGATTAGGGAGGTTGATTGGGGCTTTTCTGCTCTCAGAGCAGAAAGAGAAGGGAACTGATTGACTTGCAGGGTGACCCAACCATAGTCTCGACCGGAGGAGACTGGGCAAACCCTAGTGTAGTCATCCAAAACACAATTTCCGGGAATCAAAGATTCCAAGAATCAGGTTAACAAAGAGGCATTATTTTGTAGCACTTATTATTCACAGACAGAAAGAGAAGATGTCTTCATCACGTAAGTCGAAGAAAGAAGAAGCAGACACTTCACCAAGCGATGAAGCGCTTGAGGAAGTGAACAATCACATCAAAGAAGCTTTCGAGATATTGAAACGCGAAACGAAGAAGGTTCGCATGGAAAAGGAAGCTCTTGACGAGGCAGCAAAGAAACTGGAGCACGTTCATTTCTCTTCAATGTTAAAGCTTAATGTTGGCGGCCACCTTTTCTCAACCAGTTTGTCCACCCTGAATAAAGATCCAGGTATGTTTTGAAATTGGTACCTTCATAATCAATGTCATTCCGTCGCATTAGTTCGAGGAAGTTAGCTATATAAGGGCCCCAGTTGAGGACTGAAGTCAATAACAGAACATTGTCTCAGGGTACAGTTGGGGTTGCCGCAAGCCTATTAATGTGGAGTTGATGGTTTGCATCCAATCCCGAAAGATCTGATTTTAAATCTTTGTTACTAGACTGGTTTTCGCTACTTACGGAGTGGTGGTCGGAAATAGTATTAAAAAAATTTTGAGAGTTTAGCAAACCACGAAGGCAACGGCAACGAGAACGCAACCAAATAAAAGGTTTATAGGGAGGGTTTCGCAGTTTGGCGCATGTCTCTAAATCTAAATACTGTTGTTCGCTTCTTATCAGTGTTATTGCTTTAAAACCCTACTCAGATGTAGTACAGTAATCACATGTTATAGTCAGTCGTGGCAGAATGACGGATGGCCAAAACTCTCAGAAGATTTCAGCTGATTTTACGCCCGTTGAATTTAGTTTCAACCAGTTCGATACATAGGTACGGTTGATGATTTTACGACTATTTGCATGCTAAATTATGTAACTTGCTAAACAATGAAAACTTGGCCTGTGTCAAAAAGCGTGGCGAATAAATAATAATACAGCCATGCACCGAACTGTGCGGACCCACCTTTAATGAGTAGGACAGTGGTTGTGCACGTTATGAATCTTCGTACGTTTCTTTGCCGTCCTCTGCACAACAACAACGTAAAACGGAACCAAATCCTGCGTATTTTTGAGAACGCGAACGACACCCGCAGATATTTCGTATTTGCATTTGAAATTGAACTCTGCCTTTACATGTTTAGCTTGAGCAATAATATACAAACAGCGGTTACAAACATGACAAAACAACGCATGTTGTAAAAAACTTTGATTACTGACTTAACTTTTCATATACGAAACGTTAAGTCAATAATCAAAGCACGCGCTTCTCGCCCCCAGGATTTCACGCGGCCATTTTTTTTCGCAGTTCTTTCGCGTCGCGCACGACGGACTAAGCAAAAGAGGGAGTACTCGTAGTCTAGTAAATGACAAACTTGAAAAAATTAGTTTCTCACAATGTGCACTCCTTTCAGCTTTTTTTTGGCCTTTTATTCCAATGTAATCATAGCTTGGATTTATTGCTATCAGTCTTAATACCTGTCTCTGTTATCATTTTTAATCCAGGTTCAATGTTACATGCCATGTTTTCTGGACGATTTGACACAAAAGCAAACGAGGATGGATCTTACTTCATTGATCGTGATGGAACTCACTTCCGGTATATCCTGAATTATCTTCGCACTGGGCAGCTTGTAGTCCCTGAAGACAACACCGTTCGAAGAGAGCTGTTAACTGAGGCCGAGTTTTATCAAGTTAAAGGTATAATCGATGAGCTGAAAGCAAGGCCCTTCAAGGATTCAACGATCCTGTCGTCAGATCAGCAACAGACCTTGATCAAATGGTTGGAAGAGACACTCACAAGTGCCAGCTGTGACTATGCCTTGTTATACCGTGCCTCCCGCAACGGTTGGGCTGCAGCCAACTTTCACTCCTGTTGTGACAACAAGGGACCAACAGTAACAGTGGTCAAAAGTGGAAATTACATATTTGGAGGCTATACTGACCAATCATGGGAAAGTAACGGTAGGACCATCGTTCAAGGATTAGCTATATATAATGGGTGTTGCAGTTTGAGTGATCATAGCGATTCTGTACCTGCAAGAAATGCATATAAATATTTTAGATCAGTCCCAGTGTTGACATCCAGAAATTACATTGTACATGTTGTACTGAGATGGTTCAGAGGATCGATTATGCTTATTTATATCACTTTTACGATACATTATATAGTAATTTACATCGTATCAGTGCCAGATTCTTTGAAGGGTGCAGGACAATGATATCTATCAGAACAAACTGCAATCTTGTGGATGAGTTTTGGGAAAACATACCATTCATCCTTTTTCTGATGCAGCCACCCACACATGGCTGCTACTAAAGGAATCTGGGGATGAGATTGGTTATTGATCAGATAGTTCTGTTTTGTCTAGGTTCTGGGATTTACAAAAGAGCACCAGGCTCATTCCTGTTCAGTCTTGTCAACCCAAGTGGTCTGCCACCAACAAAGATGCCTTTGATAGCCGGACGAGAAGGCAATGCTATCTTGTGCAACAGTAGCTATGGACCAATATTTGGAGGCGGTCCTGATTTTCGTGTTTCCAATGCACCAAATTCCACCAACTGCT
>JAHPZR010026708.1:12500-17455 GCA_019787425.1 Platygyra sinensis
GGCTGGAAAAGTTGTTCGAAAAAAATGCTAGCCAGGTGCGCTGTAGTGTGATGTAGCAACACAACAAACTTACAGGAGGTACTCCGCTTTATACCATACGTTTTATGGAGAGATGTCCTGAAGAGAAGAAACGTACAAAGTGATGGCTCGATTCGTGCAAAGTGATAGCCGTCTAAGAGTTCGGTGATCTGTTCCATAGAGTATTTCAAACCAGATGATCTCGCTCGATGCCTGGATTTTCAGAGAGAGGAAGGGATTTTTCTGACTCAGTGACTTAAGCGAGACAAATTTGGAATAACCGTCCATCGATTCATGAAGCCGTTGTTGCATCTCATCTGAGAAACAACAGCAGTCAGTCGGCACAGCCGACAGATAGTTTTGTATTTGCCCACTACTAATCTTAAAACTCCATTTCTGAAGCCATACAGGTTTAATTCCTGGATATTCAGTAACACACTTTAAGGTAACATCAGCACCAATATAAGAACAAGATCACTCTTCTTTGAGTCTTGACAACCTTCTAACTCACTCTAATATTTAAGCAATAGACCACAAGTTTCTATGGGTTATAAGCTGATAAACCACGCGGGATGTTGGTCGAACACGAGAAGAATTTGTAAACCACGAGCCGCAGGCGAGTGGTTTACGAATTCTTCGAGTGTTCTACCAACATCCCAAGTGGTTTATCAGCCTATAACTCATAGAAAACTTGTGGTCTATTGCTTTTATATAATAATTCAGAAGACGCGCGATTTTTCCGTGGGTTTACCGGCACAATAAACCATAGCTGATTGACCAATCAGAGCGCGCGCATTGATTTGGTTATTATATAAAATAATAACAACAATAATATTCGCTGATGTTTTGAAGGGAAGCGACGCTACAATTTCCACACTCGCAGGAAAAGAACACAAACATTGTGTCATGGGATAATCATTTTGGTCTACGTTGAACGAGTGAAGTTAAAATAATTTGAGAAAGTTAACGGACTTGACTTTTATTTATACGAAAGTATGTTAATGCGAGATCGAAGAATGCGCGAATTTAGTAAATATACGCACCATATACGCTACAGTCTCTTTGACTTCTACATATCATTGCCTTCGGGTCTGTCCATCAGAGCTCGTTCGAGTTCTTTGTCAGCATCCACCTCATTTTGTCTATCCATTCTTCGTTGGCCAGAGAGTTGTCAGCATATAAATCAGCTCGGCCGTCATCATTTAACTATTCACTTTGCTTTGTTTACAAGTGCGAGTCGTCATTCTCTTCAGCGATATAATAATTTTCGGAGTCTTCTGAGTCAAAGCTCATTTCAGAATCCGACGAAGTAGAAGATATTGTTGATAAAACAGAAATCTGTCGACTGTGGAGCCCCCAGCGAAAACTTGTGCGGCAAAAAGGCTTCCACGCTCACACAGAGTAAAAGGCCCGACTGGGACAGTCGAAGCTTTCGCTCTCGAAGTGACGTCACGGCTTTACTCTCCCCAGACTCCTTATGTTCGGTCGTGAACCATACGAAACTCGCTTTCAAGGGGGCACAGAAATTCGAGGATTTAACCAAATCGAAAAATTTTTGCCGGCTAATTACTCCACAAAATAAGCTTTATTGTTTTAGCGAAAAAAAATTTTTGGGGTTAGGTGCACTTTAACATTTTTCTCTAACACCCCTGATCCTTTTGGTCACCAAAAATGGCAGCAAGCAAAACACAAACTTCAACTCTTGTGATAATTAAGCTGACGTATGTACCGGTTGCCATGGCAACCATGATACAAATATAAACAGGTGTTTAAAATCGGTTTTTGTTTATTTGCCGAAAATCTGGTCATTAGAGTTCCCTTTATAATTTAGCATGATATCAAAGTAGCTACCACACTATGCTCTTTCCTAACGCCAACTCACAATTCTTTTTTTACTTTAAGGCGATTATTTTAATGTTTTTGATGGCGACAATGTACGTTCTCTTTAAGATTATTTGATCCTAAGTGTCGCCGGTGTCAATCTTTGTGAAAGCTTTGCTCTGTTAGGCTCATCGGTATGTCCCCGATTTATTACTCTTTCCATGTTTGCTCTTTCCTACTCTCTTAGTGTTTGATATCTCCAGTGATATCCTATAAATATTTAATTCTCGTTTTTTGGGGGTAAAGTGGTTGTTGGTTTTTCTACATTTTATGGGATGGGATTAGGAGGCGTGAACCAAGTAGGGGACTACGTGTCCTATTGTTCTCTCCCCTGTACATTGTACGAATCTATAAATAAATAAATAAATAAATAAATAAATAAATAAATAAATAAATAAGCTTGTAACGATACTCGCAAGTTAGCGCTATTTTAATAATAATTTAACAAACAGATCTTTAATTATCCCTCTTTGAAGGTTCACTGGCATATCTTGAATTTCCTTTGTTAAAGTTCAATTATTTTTCAATCCTCCAGTTACTTATTTCCTAAAGTATTTTCGTGCCAAATTTCGTGAAATTCAAATGAGTGGTTCTCGAGAAATAAGCGCCTCCGAGAAGTCAATTTTTAACTCAATCGCACTTTTTTCGACTTACTACGCATGCGCTGCATTTAACTCGGTTCTTTTAGCAACAAAGAAATAGCAGAGCTGAGTTCTTTGCATCGTTACCTTTCTCACATACCTTTGTAATAAAAGAGTAAAACCATCAATTCAATACATTGTGTTCATTTGTGAAGAAAAAATAGTACAGATAGCGCAGACATTGAGCAAATAAAATGATCGCTCTATTTATGCCATGTTTGTTTTTATGCAATACTTGTGCGCGCGCTGAATCGCGTTAGCAAGAGCACGCGCCAAAGAACTGTGTTCGGCCACCTTAAAGGACGTTCGCGCCCCAAAAACTTCCACGACACAGATTTTTTTAAAAACTTGACTGCAGGTAGAAATGATAAGATTAGATAAAAAACGTAAAAAAAAATCGTGGGTCACCGAACTCGTTTGAAGATAAGGCGCATCACAGACCATAGCATTTCTAGGATTTCCAGCCACTGAGGCGATTCTGGCCGGATTCATTACTATCGGCATATATTAAGTTTGAAGAATCATATCTAAGTTATGTGTGTTTAACAACAGCATATATAGGCCTATTTGATAGATCTTTGCTACATATGTCATTAAATCAGCTAGAATTAGCCTTAAAAAATACAACTTCTAAGTTACGCACACCTGTATCCACGTACCAATTCGACCCTATTTGAATAGTATATGAGAAATAATTAAAACTTCCCACGTACAGATTTTTTTTGTTTTTTAGTATAATGGAAAGAATCAGAAAAGGAAGTGATCTGCCGAAAAAAAAGTGGGGGTCACCGAGCATCCAACAAAAATATTCGCACACAAAGTTAACGCAAAGGTCATCAGCTCTATATTTTGTTGAGTTTTCGACTCGGTGCGCGCGCTTGAAAATGACGTGGCACGCGCGTGACCAATGAATAGCGTGCGCACTAGAGATGCGCAGTAGCAATGGGCGCGAACGTCATTAAGTTGAATGTTGACTTAGTTGAGTGGACGTGGTTCTGCGATAACATACATACATACTACCATAAAATTACAAACTTTATTGAAGCTCCCTAGTGGGTTTTCAGCTCAAACAATAAAACTTAGAAATTATAATTTAGAAATTAATAGCAGATGCATGGACAGCATCTGCATACGCGTTGTGATGTTCAGTCCATTGTGTGTTATGCAATCTACGTTTTTGTCTGTTTCAATATAGAAATCCTGGTAGTCCCAGCAACTTACCTAAATAAAACTTTTGACATTACGCTGTTGAGCCTATCCTGTCTTAAATGAAAATGTTAGAGCGAAAAAGCTTTATCTTTATTATTTTACATTTTATCATGTGCAGGTTCGTTTCAGCCCCTGCCATTGTTTACTGTCCTAAGGTCAAACTAATGGAACGCGTACCCCCTCAAGAATACATTAATGACATGCACCCTATTTGAATACTGAACTCGCCAGGTCGTTTAAGAATGACAATAATGAATTGATTATTTGAATATTGAACCCGATAGCCGTTGCTGTTTTGAAAAAGGGCGGATCATTGTTCAAATCAAGAGCACGATTTCTGATTGGACTATGTGAACAAGGGGATGCTCCTTACATGGAGTATATACTACTTTTGAGCAAATAGCGACAAAGAACTAGCCTGCTTTGCAGACGGAAAAACTAAACCGGTTATAGTCGACGGACTATACCGGGATTTATGTTCGTCTGCGGACGCAGGCTACAAAAGAACCATCACGGCCGAATTTACGAGCCGACGGAAAACCTCTCTAGCAAGTACTTGTTTGGAACGGCGCGGACTCATCGTTTCAAATCAGAAGTCGATTTCTGATTGGGAATAAGTGAACAAGGGATGCTCCTTACATGGAGTATATTACTCCCTTTCAAAATGGCGGCAAGAACCAGCACGGCCGAAATTTACGAGCCGGGAAAAACTACTCCTGACAGTTAAGGGGTGAAATTCATAACATGTTTCAACCGTGGGGATTTCCAAAAAAGAGAATCTCGTTGATTTACAGGTGGCACCACGTACTGTCAGACAAGGCTATAATTTCTCCATTTCAACTCGTTTGGAACCTTGAGTGCTCTCCCATTCGCCGGACGTGAGCCACACAATGTCACGCAAGGGTAATGGATGATGTTTTTGCAGTGCATAAAGATTCTGGGAAGCTTCAAAAATGAATGCGGCTATCGGGTCAATATTCAAACAATCTACCCATTATTTGCATTCTTGAAACCGGTTTAGCGGGGTTCATGTTTGCAAATAATTCAATTCATATTGCACTCCATTGAAACGATTAGCGAGTTCAATAATCAAATAATCAATTCATAATGTAATATCGAGGGGTACGCTCACTTTGTTTGACTGCAATTAGTTAGCTTAAAGTTATTACGACATAACATTACGCTACAGCAACCCCACCAAAACGG
>JAHPZR010026709.1:5000-11895 GCA_019787425.1 Platygyra sinensis
GAGTTCCTCTCTTTTCCCAGGTACGTCTATTCACGCAAATTTAGACTGGCAAAATCCATTTATCACTGCCATCAGCAAGCGTACATTCCATCTTGGGAAAATAACCTATTTGCTTCATATTATAGAAACCATTGTTATGTGGCATTGTGTTCTAGCTTAATTTTCTAAAAAGGATTAGGGTTTATAATCACATGCCCGCCTTAAATCGCTGTAACTATCAAGTCACTCCAGCTGTTATTTTAGGATGACGTTCGCGCAAACACTGAAGATTGGTCATCACTAGGAATGCATGGCAACCATTCTGGGCCTATTGTATGCGAAAGTACCATCACCGAAGATCAGGTTATAGGTCCATATGGTAAGGAACTTACGTCACTTAAGCAACGCCTTAGCTACAAGTCTTCAATGAAATACTAATCATATTTAACATCTCCAGTGTTAGGGTTCCTTTCGCTGAGCAAAGAATTCCAAATTTTAGGAGTTTCCAGCTAATTAACAAATGTATGCTGCAAACCAAAGTAAATATTTCAATAACTTTAGATGATCACTACAGAGTCACTCCAATGAATTACTTTTACAAAAATCTATTGCTTATTTTTTTTTCCTGCACCAACAGATCAAATAAACCAAAGAAAAATTGAAAAAAAAATGCCACATACATTACATACATTTTTATTAATCCTAGAAGTCATATGACTATACAGGATGCTAAAACAGTCAGCGACGAAATAGAAATAGAAAACAGGGCAAAGAAAAATCAATAAAATAAATAAAGAAATACCCAAAGTAAATTATTTACAACATATAAATGTTTACATTGCATTGCAATGTTGTCTTATGGTTGGCAAAGCATTCGTTTGGAAAGCAGTTTATGAGTTAATAGTCTCGGAAACTCTAGCGTGGTGCAGTTGAAGCACATTTTTGACTCTAAGTTTTACATTTTAGGTGACGGAAAAGCCTCTCTTGACGAAGTTGGATCACCCAGATTCTTGTTATTAGTGTCTGCATGTTGGAATGGCATAGCTATGGGAGCCATAGATTTAGCTCGACGTCATGTGATCACTAAAGAGCATGCAGACATAGGCATGCGCATCGCTGATTACCCAACGATCCAAGTAAGAAACCGTGTGTTCTTTAATCTACGAGAGTGTTATGGCTCATTAAATTTTACAAGTTATGCAGTTGAAAGAGCTGAGCCAGAAATCTAAAAGTGCACTTTCCAAGAGTTGGCTTAGATACACTGAGCTCGGCTTTCTTTCGTGTACTAATCATGTATCTTGTAGCTAGACGACAACAATAAAAGCGGATCACATTTAACGATCGCTGGGGAGGATAATGGATAAGACTAAAACTTGAGCAGAGCAAGCAAGATGCTACCACTTCAAAGGGCGACAGCAGCTTCACTACAGGGGTACCATATTGGCAGCGTACTCCTTACCACCATACATAACACCACATTTAAGCTCCAGTAGCGGTGTCATAATGGTAACACTTTCCTGCTTCAGTGGCAGCACCGCAATGATAGTGCATTTTCCAGGTTGTCTCAGAAGCAAAAAATTCTGGGTTTATATTGTAACTACTGCGAATACAAGCACTACTTTTTTAATTATCTTTAGTCGAAACGTAAACTCTATTTTGTAATTACATTTTGCTTTTCACTCAGCTCAGGATTTTAAAACAACTGAGGAGAACGAGCTGCCTTTGTAATTGTATCTGCAAATGGTTAGACATTCATGTCTTCTCAGATAAGGACTCATATAAACCGTAGGCCCCGTCTCCTGTATCTTCGATGTTATGGTTAGCAGTGGACGTAAAAGAACCCACACGCTTATCGTAAAGAGTAGGGCATCACCGAGTTCCCAGTGTTGTGATCTGGCCTTTGTTGTTATAATGAGGGTTTTGGTGGAAAATGCTCGGAGATATTAGCTATGATAAAGCTACTCTAAAATCCGAGGGTAAATAGAGTATTCACTCACTCACTCACTCACTCACTCACTCACTCACTCACTCACTCACTCACTCACTCACTCACTCACTCACTCACTCACTCACTCACTCGCTCGCTCGCTCGCTCGCTCGCTCGCTCACTCACTCACTGACTTACTCACTCACTCACTCACTCACTCACTCACTCACTCACTCACTCACTCACTCACTCACTCACTCACTCACTCACTCACTCACTCACTCACTCACTCACTCACTCACTCACTCACTCACTCACTCACTCACCTTTATTGTAACAAGACCGATACCTCCCTTTGGAGAGTAAGGCGCAATAAAGATTTACTGTTACTGTTACTCACTCACTCACTCACTCACTCATTAAGGATTACTTTGGAGAAGCAGTGTGCGGCACCAACGCATGTCGGATGATGGCATTCACTATGGCTCAGCTTATGGACCAAGTCACTGACAACAATGATTGGAATGTTTACAAGGATTGGAATGCACCACTGAGGTGAGAAAAATGCTGTTGAACCGTAGGACATCTGTACAGCACTAGGCCTGCGAGCAGGCTCACCTTAGAGTCACGCGCGCGAGCGATGAAGAGCAAAGCGATCCGGCGGGATGGAGTCTGGTGAAGAGGCACCAAGAAAGTGAGCCTGCCCTGATCTCTGTAATTTTTAGTTAAATTTCAAACTAAAGAGGGAGCAGGAAATCAAGATGTATTTGTCGTGTTGCACATGAGAAGAGTTAAATATTACAAACGTATGTGATCCTGTTGTGATTGCAAGCGGGCAACGAAATAACACGAACGCGTTTCATCAGAGACCAGACTGCGAAAGGCAAGATCACTTGGAATCAAGTGACTGTCCTTGCTGGACATAAACTTTGACGGTTTTTCTTTATCAGCAACGAATATCGCGCCTGCATGTTGTTATGAATAAGATTTACAATTTTCCCAAGAAATCTGAGCTGCCAAAGTTCATACTTGCGGTGAAAATTAGTCGGCTTATTTTTCCTGCGGTTTCCGGGGTGGAAATGAAAAATTGGTAGAGATCAGAGCAGGCTCACTTTCCGCTCGATTTCGCGCTCGCGGCTAGGCCGCGCGCGCTTAATTGTGCTTCAATTCTCGCCTGTGCTCCAACGTGAGCCTGCTCGCAGGCTAGTACAGCACCGCAAATGGTCCCCAAACCGGAAATGATAAAGTGCTAAGTCTGCGCTCTCTCGTAAATTTGCTTGACAAAACAAAAAGTCTCACAGCGTTTCAGTAGCGTCGGGGCAGTGGGTCTTAATACTATACGTTTTGTAACAGCAAGGGCCGTCGATGTGTCACTGTTGATAACTGTTTCCTTTGCATAAATCATTTATTATTAACACCATTTTAGTTTTACAGCCTCTTTTTTGGAGTATTGTGACCTTCATCACGGGGTAAACTGAATCGCTTTTAGAGTTCCCAGGTTCACTAAACACAGATACAAACTATAACACCACAATAGCTGCATTCAACACACCTTAGCTATCTGCCAAAAGAATAATATTTAAGATTTCTTATCAAAGTTGTTGCTAATTTTTTTTTATAATTTTGGCTATGTTTTCATTTACCAGGATTGGTCGTTTACATCCATGCTGGTGTTGGCAAATGAGGTTTGAATGCGCTAAGAATGTGAACAAGGCAACAGACAAGATGATGCAGGCTTGCGGGGGATCTGGATACAAGCGTGACCTTGGTAAGGAATCTCAAACTCAGATTGGTTCCTGTGGAAATACCTCTATCATGCTCGGTCTGATTGCACAATGTTTTCTTATTAAGATCCGGACGTTACTACAGGTTGATATCTCCAGTATGGTGTAAACATTTTGATGGATTTGGATGAAATGTGGACTTTCTGAAAAGTCCTTCGTCTTGTTTATTCAGTACCCGACGGACGAAGGTCGACCTCTCGTGACTTCGCCGCTCGCCCGGCCGCTTCGCGGCCTAACATATTCTACCCCGAAATTCATGAGGTCGATTTGTGGCAAGTCTATCACAAAGGCGGAAAACGCGGAGGGCTTTATTTTAGTTGCACATGGAAGTTCTGAGTTCAATAAATGACTGAGGGAATGAATCAGAGTGACTGACTAACGTACTGACTGACAGAGTGACTGACTGACTGACTGACAGAGTGACTGACTGACTGACTGACTGACTGACTGACTGATTGACTGGCTGGCTGACGGACGGACGGACTGACTGACTACTAACGGACTGACTACTGACTGACTGACTGACTATAACTGACTGACTGACTGACTGACTGACTGACTGACTGACTGACTAGTAAATGAAGGGACTGACTGCATATGACCGAATGATTGGCTGACAACTGACTTCCAGACTGACTGACCGACTGTCTGTCTGACCGAGTGACCTACTGACTACCACTGACTGACTGTCTTATTTACGTCTAACTGAATGACCGACTGATTGGCTGACAACTGACTTCTAGACTGACTACCAGACTGTCTGTCTGACCGAATGACCTAGTGACTACCACTGAGTGACTGTCTCGTTTACTGACTGAATGACCGACTGATTGGTTGACTTCTGACTTATGGGCTATCTTCCTCGCTGTCTGACTGTCTGGCTGATCGAATGAGAATTAAACCGACTTACTGACTAACTGAGAGGCTGTCTTTCTGGCTGCCTGACTAACTGACAGACTGACAAACTGTCTGACTGTCTAACTGACTGACTGACTGACTGACTGAATGAATGAATGAATGAATGACTGAATGAATGACTGACTGACTGACAGGCTGTCTGTCTGTCTGTCTGCCTGCCTGCCTGACTGACTGACTGTCAAACCGTCTGACTGTCTACCTGACTAACTGCCTACAGACTGACAGACAGACTGACTGACTGGTTTGCTGGCTTGCTAGCTGAATGCCTGAGTGGGTGAGTGAAAGTTTTAATTAACAACTGCCCAATTTATCTTACATTTTAAAACAAACATTGGAAACAAATTTGACAAGGCTAATTTCCACTTTCATCCGGTAGAACGCTAATTTATTTTCCAAAACCTAAAAGTGATCTCGCTTTTCATCCCATAAGGTGTCGAACGTCTGTTTCGAGATGGACGAGCGGGCTGGCTCATGGGTCCAAGTAATGAAGTATTAAAACAATTTGTTGGCAAGTCATCTTTGTTCGGTCTGGAAAGCTTGGATATGTGGTAAGCGAGACACTACTTTTACAATTTCATTTTTTTCGTGCTAAAAAGGTACCATGAAACAAGTTTCACACTGAAAAATGACGTTATGTTAAATAAAGGGACTGAGCACTCTATCCCTCAAGTACTAATAACATTTAGTAGAATTCTACTAGTATACTAATGCAAATACTGCAATTTGATTGGCTGAGCTACTCGTATACTTTTTAACAATTAGATTATGAGCTCGAGATTTCTATCGCGTGTTAGTAGAATTCTACTAGTATACTAATGCAAATGCTGTAATCTGATTGGCTGAGCGATTGCACACTATCAGCCATTAGTGTGCAGTGGCTGGAGCTCGTTTACAAAATGACGACTTTTTTTCGTTTTGCTTAAGTTTTAGCGGAAAATTTTGATGGAAATGGATAATTGAAATTGCTGAAAAGACTAATCGAAGGACATTTACGGTTTATTGACTTAAAAAAAGTTGAAATTACAGAAAAAATGATACGCGCGCGTACACAACTTCAATTTCGAATGACAATTCAATCCGAGTGATCTTTCTAACGCGCAAAGTTTAATAATACGTCGAGAAATAACTGGACACCGTTATTTGAACTTACTTTTAGTAAGAATTCTACTAAAACAATTAGATTATTCGCTCTCGATTTCTATGAGGTGATAGTTGATTCGGCCTTCGGCCTCATCAACTATCACCTCATAGAAATCTCGAGCTCATAATCTAATTGTTAAATAGTTGACGAGGGCGCAGCCCGAGTCAACTATCGCGCGATAGAAATCGAGAGCGAATAATCTAATTGTTTTAGTATAAATCTACTAGTCGTTCAAAACTTAATCTAAATCCTCTTCTCAACACTTCGAAAACACCAAGAAACGGCCGTCATTTTGTTAACAAGCGCACACTGTTACGCTACTCACTATCTATCACAGAATAGATAGTGAGTAGCGTAGCCAATCAGAGAGCGGCATTCCTGATAGAACGCTAGTAGATTTATACTAACAGCCATTAGAGTACAGTGGCTGCCGGTCGACCAAGAAATGCAACGTTTGTATAGTTTTTCTGAAGTTTTGGAAGGAATTTTAGATGTAAACGGGTAATTAAATTCGTGAGAGACTGAAAGAAGCACATTTACGTTTTCTTGACTTTAAAAACTTGAACATTTTGAAAAAGCGAGTACGCGCGTAAACAACTGCAAATTTGCCAAAGACAGTTCGATACGTGCAACTTTGTTTAAGGGTAAAGCCCAATAATGCGTGTGGAAAATCATTGGAAATTGTTGTTCGCGTTAATTTTCAGTTAGAATTTTACTAAAACATTAGATTATTTGCTCTCGATTTCCATGAGGCGATAGTTGATTCGGCCTTCGCCCTCATCAACTATCACCTCATAGAAATCTCGAGCTCATAATCTAATTGTTAAATAGAGAGAGCAAGGATGGTGGAGTGCTAACAAATTGCGCATAAATTATATTCTCCAGTACACCAATTAAGAGGGGAGCTCGAGAGAGTTTCAACTAATCGTTAACAGGGAGCCTACCACCATGGCATCATTAATCTGTCATAGCGAGTAACGTGCACAAGACCCTATGGTTATATTTGTTGACAAATTTTAACATACGCGCCTTAAAGGGACACTATCGCCATTTTTAGCATGATTTGGACGTCTTAAAAACATGTATTGATCATTGAAGTTTGAACAATAAAGGTTTTATTTTGTACAGCAGTACTCGACAAACGAT
>JAHPZR010026711.1:0-22500 GCA_019787425.1 Platygyra sinensis
TGAAATCACCAAAGAACCACGAGCGGTGGTACACTGTGTACAGATTTAGGCGACATGGCGGGAAAACCTGAAGCCGTGTCCCTAGAGCAAGAAATTGTCAGCAAAAAGGGGAAAATTCCCAGTCGTGAAGTGAATGAAACACACTTAAAAGTCACCAGGCCTAAGAGCAGCAAAGTGACTGAAAAGCCTAAAGCCGAGCGAAAGCAAAAAGGCAAGCACGACGAGCAGGATACGGCGAGTACATGCTCCAGCGAAAGAGCAGACTGTACAAATGGCGCCAAAATTGTATCTGAGCCGACATCAGCAACTGGCGACTCACCGAAGTCTTCTTTACAAGACACATTAGTAGCAACAATGCAGGCTGGTTTCGATCAGCTTACGCATATTTTACTTGCAGAGAAAGCTCAAACGAGTAGGAAAAGGCCAGCAATCTCAGATAGCGACGACATGTCTGACTCTGAGGAGATACAATCAAGCCAAGCAAAGCGCTCCCGCGTTAGCGGTGATACTTTGAGCGACTCAGGTCCTGTGTGCGATGTTGAGGGAGATATTAACTCGCTTATTCAACAGACTACTTCCCTGCCAGAGCACTCGCTTGGCGAGGAAAACGAAATTCTCGGAGCAATTGTTCAGGAGTACGATCTGGAGGAGAAGTGTGGACCGCCGGTAAATGAAAAGCTGGCCGCCATTGTAAACAAAATGGCACGATCAAAGCTTGCTGATGACAAGTTGAAGGAGAAGCTAACGCAGTATACTAGACCTAAGAATTGTGAGAAACTAGTGGGAACAAAAGTAAACCCAGAGATCTGGGCAAAGATCAGCCCTGCAACTCGGAGTCGAGATCTTAAACTCCAAAAAATTCAAACTACGTTGTTGAAAGCAACGACGGTCTTGGTGGAAGTCACTGATAAGTTCTTGGAGTCTAAAGATCAATCAAAGAGCTTGATAAATGAAGCGACAAAATCACTTTTTGATGCGATTGCATTGATAACACATGCCAACTGTGACCTTAATCACAGACGCCGTGATCTCATTAAACCAGACCTCAATAGGTCTTATCAGCAAATCTGTTCCGAGCAGATAGAAGTAACAGAAAACCTTTTTGGGGATGACCTTCCCCAAAAAATTAAAGATATCATCACAACCAACAAAGTGGGCAATAAGTTGACAGACCCAAATGGGAAACACACGCGGCCGAATCGTTCAAGTGGGCAAGATTTCCGACGACCGTATTTTCAAAAAACGGTCAACGGTCTGGATGGAGATTCCAGACCCATCAACAAAAATGGCACAGCGGCCCAAGGAGCAGTCAATATCCTCCGAAGAAAAAGGAGGAGGGGAGAGCCCAGAAGTAGACCAAGTGTCTCAGGTGGGTTCCACTGCTTATGAGTTCAGTGTTGCACAAGCATTACCATTTAAGGCTGGTAGAATTCAGTATTACCTTAACGAATGGGAAACAATTTCATCTGACCGCAATATACTGGATATTGTCAAAGGGTGTCAAATAGAATTTAAGAGTAACACCCCACATCAAATGAAGCATCCAAAAGAGATAAAATTCTCAAATGTTGAAACAGGGTTTATTGACACTGAGATCAAGAGACTGCTGGAAAAGGGTGTAATAGTTCCAAGTTGCCATGAAACTGGGGAATTTGTATCAACAATCTTTGTGAGACCAAAACCAGATGGGTCCCACCGGTTGATATTAAATTTGAAGAGGTTCAATGAACATGTAGCTTATCACCATTTTAAAATGGAATCACTGAAATCAGCTCTACAAATGATGAAGCCAGGTTGTTATATGGCTTCAGTGGACCTAAAAGATGCTTACTATTCAGTTCATGTCGATATAAAATATCAAAAATTCCTGAAATGTTATTGGCGAGGTAAACTCTATCAATACACATGCCTGCCAAATGGTCTTGCGTGTGCACCCAGAGTATTCACTAAGCTGTTAAAGCCAGTTTATTCTACGCTTCGCTCTCATGGGCACTTATCTGTGGGATATATAGATGATTCCTACTTACAGGGCAACACCATTCAAAATTGCCAAAATAACATTCAGAAAACAGTAAACTTCTTTACTTCTCTGGGGTTTCTAGTGCACCCAGAAAAATCAGTGTTAGTTCCAACCCAAAAACTCAAATTGTTGGGTTTCATCCTTGATTCTGAGCATATGATAGTATCGCTAACTCCCGAGAGAGCCAGAGCTATCAAAGAGGCAGCAAAGAGACTACTAGCAAAACCTAACGGCACAATACGAAAACTTGTCGAGGTTATAGGAAAGTTAGTGGCTGCTTTTCAGGGTTGTCTTTATGGACTTTTGCATTACCGTCAACTAGAAAGTGACAAGATCAGTGCTCTGAAGAAGTCACAAGGAGATTATGATGCTCCTGTGACCCTTTCAAACTTACCACAACAAGATCTACATTGGTGGATCCAAAACATTGAAAATGCTAAGAACCCAATTAATCATCCTAACGCTACTATAATCCTTGAATCAGATGCCTCTAACATGGGTTGGAGTGCTGTTTATCAAACAAAATCAACCGGGGGTAGATGGACCCACAATGAACAGCAACTACACATTAATGCCCTTGAAATGAAAGCTGCATTTTTTGTATTACAAACATTCTGTCAGCACCTGAGGGATCAACATGTGCGTGTTATGATTGATAACACTACTGCAGTTACGTACATTAATATCATGGGTGGAAGTCATTCTGCCATATGTAACTCCATAGCAAGGGAAATTTGGTTTTGGTGCATTGACAGAAATTTATGGATTAGTGCTGCGCACTTGCCAGGCACTAGCAATGTAGCAGCAGACAAAGCATCACGGGTATTTTGTGACCAAACTGAATGGAAACTAGATGAAACCATTTTTCAATCAATCACAGCATATTTATACAGGCCCAAAATAGACCTTTTCGCTTCCAGATTGAATTATCAACTGCCCAGATATGTTGCTTGGCAACCAGACCCTGGAGCAGAAGCTGTTGACGCTTTTACCCTAGACTGGCGTTCTGACACGTTTTTTTGCATTACCTCCTTTCAGTTTATTAGGAAGAGTTGTACAAAAAATAGAGGGCGACCAAGGAGAGGGAATACTTGTGGCCCCGAATTGGCCAACACAACCTTGGTATCCAAACTTAATGAGACTTCTAGTGCACAAACCACTGATGCTACCAAAGGGAAAACATCTGCTGAAATTGCCATACAACCCAGAGCACATTCATCCCCTACATTCAAAGTTAGTACTTCTGGCCTGTCACTTGTCCGGGAATCCCTCTGTCAGAAAGGTCTTCGAAGGGAAACCCTTCAAATCATCATGGCATCCTGGCGAGACTCCACCCAAAAAAAATATGCTGGATATTTACAAAAGTGGCAAAGGTTCTGCAGTGGACGGAAAGTTGATATATTTTCACCATCTGTAGAGGAAGTGTTGCATTTTCTAACTGAACTGTTCGACGCTAACTGTGGCTATAGTGCTCTTAACACTGCTAGAAGTGCATTGTCTACCTTTATTGTCTTGCCTGGAAACATTTCTGTTGGGAATCACCCTCTAGTCACAAGGTTTATGAAAGGTGTTTTTCAGTCAAGACCCACATTCCCTAAGTATGCTGAAATCTGGGATGTAAACGTTGTGCTATCTTATTTGAAAACTCTGAGTCTCGTTGCCAAATTGTCCCTAAATGACTTGACCTACAAGGTCACAATGATGTTGATGTTGTTATCGGGTCAAAGGATCCAAAAAATCCAATTGTTGGATTTGAAAGATATGACTATGTCTAAGTCCCAGTTTACGTTTAAAGTTTCAAGTAAAGTTAAACACACTAAGCCAGGGAGGCATTTACAAGATCTGAAATTTAAGGCTTATGCTCCCGATAGACGGCTATGTATTTATACCTATCTCCAAAAATATTTAGCTGAAACGAAATCCTTACGGGGAGATGAAACGAAGCTGCTAAATAAGTTTTCACAAACCATATCAAGCGGTTTCAAGAGACACCATTAGAAGATGGATGAAACAGGTGTTAAGCAACTCTGGCATTGACACCAATGTCTTTAGTGCATATAGTACTAGGTCAGCTTCAGTAAGTGCCGCCAATTCAAAAGGGGTTCCTTTAGACAAGATTTTGTTAGCTAGTGGTTGGTCACATGCTTCCACTTTTAGCAAGTATTATAACCAACCGATTGTTAGTACTCACGGATGTGACTATGGGTCAAGCTTACTTAACCTTGACTGAGCCGAACAGTGTACATGCTCGGTAGGAAAAAGCCTACAGCATTTATGGTATGTCATTAAATACGCTTTACAACGTTTGTACGATAGTGGGCTGTTAGACATTCTCTGTCGTCTGGCCACTCTGCTTTAAAATCTCACGTGATCCCTGAATGACGTAACGGTTAGGTAGAATTGAAAAATTAAACGAAACTTACCTGGAAGTTGAAGTTTGATTGTAATTCTGCCGAACCGTGGAGTCAGAAGAGGATTACGTGTCCACCCTACTGGCTGTGCATGCAATAAACTGTGCAGATCGTCCCGCTCTATCATTGGGGTGTGACTATCCGACAGGTTTTTAAATATTGAGCTGAGCTGGCAGGTCGCGCAATCTCACGTAATCCCCTTCTGACTCCACGGTTCGGCAGAATTACAATCAAACTTCAACTTCCAGGTAAGTTTCGTTTAATTTTTCAATTAATCAACGGTATTTTGGAACAAACAAAACGTCAAGATGTCCCAGGCATTCTCCTGCAACTTGACTTTCAAAAAGCCTTTGACACTATTGAATGGAAATTTATCCAAAGCGCTATTGCCTTTTTTAACTTTGGTGAGTCCATCCAACGCTGGATCTCAATTTTCTATTCCAAGTTCAGTTTTAAATAACAGATTTAGTACAAATTACCTCGCTCTTTCAGGAGGAGTCAGAAGAGGATGCCCCTTGTCCCCTTTTCTTTTCGTCTTGGCAGTTGAGCTTTTAGCATGGAAAATTAGACAAGACAAGGAAATCCAGGGAATAAAAGTTTTTCAGAAGGAATTAAAAATAAATCAGTTTGCAGATGAAACTACCCTTCTTATCAGCAATAACAATTCCGTCAGCAGAGCGCTCAATGTTTTAAACAACTTTGGCAACCTCTCAGGTTTGAGACTAAACTCGTCGAAAACCAAAGCTTTGTGGCTTGGACCTTGGAGGCATTGTAAAGAAACACCCTTCGGAATCCAGTGGCCTGAAAAGTTCGTCGGAATACTTGGATCTTACGTATCTTACGATGTAAAACAACAAAACAACAAAACTGCAGAAAATGCAAAGTATCTTTGATGTGTGGAATTGTCGAAATTTAACAATATTTGGGAGATGTCTTATAGCAAAAAGCCTGGGAATCGCTCAGCTGGTCCACACGATTTCAAACCTCAACATTTCAAAAGCCTATATCCAGGCTGTCACTGTCCTGCTATTTTTAAATTTATTTGGAAACATAAAAAAGACAAAATCAAACGTAGAGTAATGATCTCTGACTATGACGAAGGGGGTTTACGCGCACCCAGTATTGATATCATGGCAAAATCAATGAAGTTGGCATGGATTCCAAGACTATTATCGGAAGAGGAAAATTTTGTGGACTCCTGGAAGGCCATTCCTAACCACTTATTGGACAAATTTGGAGGACTAAAGTTTTTGTTAAGGTGCAACTACGATTAAAAGTTTCTTTTGAGGATCAATTTACCCCAGTTCTAGAAAGAAATACTTCAGCATTTCCTGGGACTTAAGACATCCTACTACAAGTCTTTTTCCCATCAAGAATTTGCTTTGTTTAATAACAAAGATATACTGGTGGACGGATGCTCTATCTTCAGCAAAACTTGGTTTGAGAAAGACGTATATATCATCCAAGATATTCTAGACGCCGATGGTAAAGTTATGTCGTACGCAAAATTCACAGAGAAATATCTTCTAAGCTGCAATTTTATGATCTATTTTCAAGTTATTTCAGCAATCCCAAAAAATTTCATTAAAAGCGCAAAAGTAACCTCTTTATAAAAAACAGACTTCCTTTCAAAAAATGTTTTCCTGCTATCATCAGAAATCTGTGTAAGCCCCCTCAAAATGAAATATAAAGACTTTTATAAACTACTAATGAGTAAGGACAAAATCCAGCTCAAGGCGATCACAAAATGTGCTCGAGATTTACAAGTAGATCATATCCCTTTAGAGTCATACTTTGGGGACATGAAAACCATTTGCAAGGATAACAAGCTGAGAGAATTCTATTTTAAACTTTTGCATAGAACAATAGTTACCAAAAAAGAGCTGTTTTTTATGGAAAAGTAGACAATATGCTATGTACATTTTGTCAAATGAACCATTCAATAATCCACACTTTTCAAAACTGCTCTTGTACAAAACTATTTCTCTCAGAAGTTATCAAGTGGTTCAACTCCGAAAATGCCACCTCTCTAAGCTTCTCACAGATCGAGACAATATTTGGCAGAAAATTAAATAAAAAAATGCAGAACAATACCCTGAAAGAAAACTCAATTTCACTCTATTGTTCACAAAATACTATTCATACAACGCAAAGTTTACTCATGGGGAAATCTCCATGTTTGATTTCATTGCAAAACTAAATCATAAATATTCATTGGAAGGTTTAAATGTGTAGCAGTAATGTGTAACACTGGCCAATTTTTTTTTAAGTAGGATGTAGATTGGTTTAAGTGTGGGTAAATTGGCCGTCATTCAGATCCAACCGCGAAACATGTTTTTTTTTAGTGGAAAAGTGGTGTTCTAAGTGGCTACAAAAGGGTGAGATTTCTCCCAAAATAGCAGATTGGGTGAACAATAAAAAGGCTAAAGCGGGAGTAGCATTTGGTAATGTTAAAATCCATAAAGAGGGTAACCCATTACGACCTATTACCTCATGTTGTGGTACACCAATTGAGAATTTGTCAGCTTTCACTGAATTTTATTTACAACCACTCGCTCGCAAATTACCATCTTTCATAAAGGACACCACTGATCTACTTAATAGAATTGAACTAATTAATAATGATGGCCCTTTTCCTGAAGGTACTTTGTTAGTCTCTTGGGTCGTAGTATCTATGTTCCCCAATATTGACAATAATTTAGGCCTCACCGCAGTTAAAAATGCCCTTAATGCCAGAGAGTGCCATCTACGAATTGTATTTTGGAAGCGGTAAAAATTTGTTTGGAACGTAACCATTCAGTCTTTAAAGATAACTTTTTCTTGCAGATCCATGGTACTGCCATGTGGCCAAAAAATGCATGCAGTTACGCAGATCTTACAATGGGGGAAATCGATCGCAAAGCAAAATTTTGCGGTCCCATAAAACCTGCACTATGGTGGAGATACCGAGATGACATTTTTGATCTCTGGCAGCAAGACCTCCCTGCCCTACCCAATACATAAATTCTCTCTAGTATCCTACCATCAAATTTGAATTAGTTTCTTCAGAAAGTCACCTCAACGTCTTAGACGTTACCCTGCACTTAGTTGATGGTTTTATAAAGACTGATGTGTATTCTAAACCCACGGATAGCCACTTATATCCCCCCCCCCCTCTCCAGTTCCCACCCTAAGCATGTTTTTAGAGCAATTCCCTTTGGGGTTGCTTTGAGGCTGAGGAGAAATTGTTCAGAAGATGAATTTTTCACTAGAAAATGCGTAGAATGTAAGAACTATCTGGTTAACCAAGGTTACCCGGCAAATCTAGTTAACGATCAATTTTAAAAGTTATCTCTAGAAGGGATTTACTCAAACAGAAAGCTAGGGCCTTCAAGAGGCTTTTCCCATTTGTGACAGTTTACAATCCCAATCTGCCAAACATAAATTACATCATCATGAAACGTCTGCATCTTTTGGAATCAAATTCGAAATTAAAAGAGCTGTTTCCCAAAAATTCAATCATTCCAGCTTATGGAAGATCTAAAAATCTAAAAGAAATTTTAGCATCTTCTAAATACCAAGCAAGAAATATTCATACCACCAATCCACTTGAGGGAGGTTGCAATAAGTGTGACAAAAGCAGATGCGACCTTTGACATTGACACAGAGAATGCTCAACAAATATTGTCAAAGTGCAAGTCTCTTGAATTTTAAACGAAAAAAAATTGCGCTGTGACGAGGTAGATTTAAATCTGGCGTGCCAGATCGGCCGTCTTCTATCCTAACCACTAGACCACCGAGGATTCGCTGCCATTAACGCTAACCCTAATCAGTATTTTCAGTGCTTGGGCCTATAATCAGTATTTATTTTGTGTACGCATCACAAGTTATCCAAGGGCGGCTTAAGATATGGAAACAAGTCCTAACCATCTTTTAAATTGTTTCCGGATAATGTTTTCTCGCAAAACGTTGTTGCTAAATATTACGTAATGTTTTTTGTGAGCGCAAAAGAGTTAAAAAAGCGCGGTTTTAAGATTTTTTAAACTTCTTGTCTTGTATTACGCTTCTGTTACGTAACAACTCCGAGTAGTTTCGAATAGCCTGAATGTAACGCACCTACTATGGCAGCCATTCAAATTTTCGTATTTAACTGCCAGCTTTCCAGTTTCGGCATATAATCCCTCTTATATTATGTTTTTGTTATCTAGCAACTCTCCGAATTGTTTCAAATAGCCTGAATGTAACGCACTTACTATAGCAACCATTCAAATTTTCGTATTTAACTGCCAGCTTTCTAATTTCAACAGTTCAGTCGTTAAAATTGCCTGATGAGTGTGGTCCTTGTACCATACGAAACAGCTCTGTAGTAATAAAACGATGATTTCTCGTTAAACCTGAACTTCTGTGAAGTTAGAGTTAATGCTCCTCAATCGATTGAGTTGAGCGCTCGACGAAATACGTTCTACCCAAAAAAGAATATATATATACATGTATATGTTATAACAATATCCTTGCTAATAAACTATAATGTATACAGAAATGTATTATTTTAATTCTACGAATTGTGAATAGGCCAAAGGTAATATGTAATCAGTGTAGCTGTACTGTATCAAGTAAGTAATGTGTAAGTAGTAAAATGGAGTATAAGTGTAGTATGTAAATAGTTTCATGTGTGTCAGGACGTAAAGTAAACTGCGATTTAATAAAAATAAAAAATTAAAATAAAATAAATGGCTTTTTTTGTTGCTCTTTTTGACTCTGCGTTGAATATCTACATTCTACGTTGTTTTACGGTGTAACAAAAAAGCTTGAGTTGGGCAATTTCGGGGCCGGGGGGTCCGTCACGCCGGAGTCTGGATGGGAAAATCCGGCCGCCTGGAGCCCCGGTTGTTCAAAGGCTGGCCTGGCTATCCACCGGATAAATCGCTATCCAGCGGATAAGTGTTAACAAAACAAATCACGCTATCCACTGGATAGCGATTTATCCAGTGGAGAGCGTTATCCGCCTTTCGAACAACCAGGGCCAGGTTTGCTGGAATCCTTCCAGACTGATGTTATTTAAACCAATACTTGGCTTCACACTAGAGCTTTTAAGTATAATCTAAGTGCACTTGGAACCTACTTCGAGTGTGAATTGTTAAAATGTACTTACCTGGGCTTTACTTAGTGACCATGGAAACGATCGTAGCTCAAGGAAGCCGGAGTGCGCCGCCAAGTATGGTCTACACCACAGTTGAGAACACATAAACCAGAAACCGGGCGACAAGCAAAGTTTGTAATGTTTGCAGTCACAACAGCTAACAGTTGTCGATGTTACAAAAAGAAAAATATAATAGCTCTTTATAGGCAACAATCTTTTGGTCTCGATAACATTTAGTAATTGTTCTACGGCATCATCATAGAGACATTTCTTACCAACGCACTTTGTCCCATTTGTTATGTAGCCTCGACGGCAACTGCACATTCTCTCCTTCCCTTGTCTGTTGTTACAAGTTTGTTCGCAACCCCCGTTGTTTGGCGAACAGTCGTCAATATCTATCAAAGATGACAAGAAGAATAGCACGGTCGTGTAATCCACGTTTTTATTAAGGTATGTTTACATTAATTATCACTTCCTGTATCCCTTACAAAACTAAGCTTGTCTCCTACTGAGTTGACTTAGTTTCGTGACTCAACGTTTGTGATCCTTAGACTTCAGTTTCACAGGCTTCCCCACACTGCCACTTAAGAATAAAAAAAAAAAACAGCAAGTCCACACCCCAAGGACATTTCAACCGGACTTTATTCATACCACTCGTGTTGTTGCTAATTTAATGACTTCTGTAGGAGCTTCACTGAATTTTTTTTTGGACTATTTCAAGTTTATGGAGTTTAAAATGGAAAGAAAGATAAGAATGAGTGTTATGGAAAGACGTACATTACTTGAACACTAATGCTAAAATTCTTTGACTCCCCTTTTTGGTAACATCACTTCCTTGAGCCAGGGGATTCATGGAAAGTATCTTTGGACGAAATAAGCTTTATTAACATATGTAGTAAACTGGCTTCCAAACTTAGTCCGAGACTATCCTGTGTTTGAACAACGCTCCTATTAATTGAGTGGAATATGTAATTGAGTCTAAAGTTCGCGTTTGGGCCTAGTGTTACAAACGGCAGGCTCTTAACTCCGGTGTCTGCATATTAATTTCCCCCTGGATGGGATGTTAGTTTATAGCAGGCTACCCACCAGCCCTAGCTTTGCCGGTACCCATTTATACCCCTGGATGGAAAGATGCACAGTTAGAGTAGATTGTTGTGCCCAAGAGCAGAGGGGCATTGTGTCTGCGCATGCGCTAAATCTTCTAGAATGAAAGAATCATGACGCCATTTTGATCTCTCGAGCGTGCGATGGCGGGTTTATATGGGTGATCTAGCACTCTTCTAGGAGATATCATGGAACGAGATGAAAGAAAGTTAACTGCCTACATACATTTTTAACGTTCTGGGTACTTCTGGGGCTACGTTCGACTTCCCGTGGAAAGATTTTTCGCGATCAAACTGCCTAAAAACAGCTAAGAAATGGGCAAATCAACGGGATTTAAATTAACATCAGCTGATTTCCGGATGTTTCCACAAGTGGCAAAGCACTTAAGGTGAGTCTGAAGACCTTCAAATTTGTGTTGTGACAAACGTTATGTGTGTTTTTTAAGACGATTGTAAGGTACAAGGCTCCTTATAACGGGAGAATTTTGATGTTATTCTGAATTTGCATTAGCTTTGGGGTCCAATTTCTATAAAATCCTGCTGGTGCCCCAACTTAAAAATATTGCTAATAATAGTGTCTCTTCCTTTTCTTTACAGCCGCTAAGGATTGCAGTCGTTAAAAAATGCACAGCCATCAGGATTAAAAATCTCTTGCGAGCACTTTTGGTGCATTTCAACCGAGCAAATTATGGTAGTTTTTCCAAGTCATGGATCGCAGTGATCGTCTGTGGGATATGCCGTTCAAGACTGCTTTAGACGTACTCGTGGAGTCCATTTCATCGCCATAATAGTCTCACCGAGTAGGTCTTCTTGTATGGTGTTTTATTTTGTTATTTTTTATTATGTACGGCGTGGATGGTGTTTTTCCCCTTCGGGCGAGTGTTCCGACAGAAAATTGACAAAAACTTGTTATGGTATGTTGCCCCAACTCAAAAATATGTTAAGCGAATAATCTATTTTTCCCTTTTCCTAGCTATGCAATCTCCTAAACCGGAGAAAATGCGTGCTTTTTCACCGCAAAGATTTATTTGAATGTATTTGCGGTCGAAAATGGCGTGTCTCGATCTTGTACGTTTCGGTTTTGCAGTGGAGATTTCGAACTCTCCACAGTACACGTTTAGTACACTTGTAGTACTTTAGGTCTATCGTGCAAAATTATAGTTGTTTTATCGATTAGCTTATAAGTCAGCAGTTGATCATAAGAGCTTTACGACCGCTTTATTTTGACTAAAATCTCTACATAGTTTTAGAACTTCACTTACTTGCATAGACAAGAAACATTTATTTATATGTTTTTAAAAGCTTTAACGACTATCGTACACATTTATTTTTTTTTTGTTTATTTATTTATTTATTTATTTATTCCACAATTACTAATTACAATTCCATTTTAAACTATTCGATAAATACAGTTTGGTTTATAATAAATTAAACAAAGACACCATATTAATTTAATTAAGGAAAAAAAAATGTCTGTTCTTATCTACCATCCTTATTTACTTAAAGATGTCCTTAATAATGCTGTTGTCTATTCTAAATGTTAGATAAAATTTTTTCCTCAAATTTCTTCCATTTTTCTTTAAACAAATTCGTTTTATTTAATTTGAAATAAACAAGCTTTTCAGTTTCGTATTTAATTACCAAAATTCTTATGAAGTAGCTCAAAGAAGGTAATATTTTTCTGCATCGACAGGTCCATAAAAAAGATTTTCCTAAAATTACTATATAATTAAATAGATCCATCTCCTCCTCAAAAAACCCAACAATAACCTGGCAATATGTAAGCGAGAGGCTTGACTGCAACTCTTGATTTGACTCAAAATTTTTTCACTAACCTCATGCCAAAAAGAATTTGAAAAAGAACAGCCAAACAAAATATGGGGTATAGTTTCTGTTAGCTGATGACAGAAAGTACGGTTGGGCTCCGAAATGTATCCTATTTTACACAAGCGGTCATTGGTAAACAGGATAGAATTCAAAACTTTGTACTGAAAGGAACGTAAATACGGTTCATTTGCAACCCTAACTGGCAGATGAAATGCCTCTGAAACTTGCTCGTCATCGAAGCTAAATTCTTTCTTTAACATGACCCATTTACTTGGCTTTTTCAATTTTTGTTTTATAAGAAGACAATAATCATCATGACATTTAAAACTTTCCAAATCAAGCACCACCTTAAAATTGGGTAAAGTAACACGCAAATTCAAAGGAACAGATTGCCTTAAACCTGTCCATTCTAAAAAATTGGACTTTGTCAGTCCCTGACTTCTGAGAACATTAAAAGACTCGATATTCGACTTATCAAAAAGCAGATCATTTGTATATTTAATATTCATATTAAAAAAATACTTATAAAAAACACTTTTACCATCTACTTTTATTTCTTTGTTGTTCCATATAATGTATTTATAAACATTATTTGGATCTTCAACTTCTCTTATATTTGACCACCACACCAATAAATCTTGATAAAAAGTAGATGGAATGTTAATCTGATTTGCATCATAATAACACTGAAGTAATAGAAAAAGACCCCCTTCATTTTCTATAAGATAATTGAAATAACACTTCCAAAAACTTGACGAGTCCTCATCTGTAATGGGCTTTAGCCAACTCAACCTTAACGCTTTTATCATAGTTTCATAATCTATCATTCTGAGTCCACCTTGCTCATAAGGTGCAAACGTTGAACTTTGAATAACTTTGTCCTTCCCGTTCCATAAAAAATGAAAGACTAGATTGTTAAATTCTTTTATAACTTCAGACGGAGTGCTTATCACCATGCTGGGGTATATTAGTTTTGGGAGAAGAATTGCTTTTATAATATTAACTTTGCCATGAATTGACAGGCCTCTTGACTTCCATAAATTTATAGCATTTCTAATTTTTTCCAGCCTTTGCTTAAAGCCCTGACATGGACCCCCGAGGGAAGAGAAAGAGAGGCTGGCCAAAAACAACCTGGTGGTGCACAGTAGAAAAGGAGAGGTCCAAAGCAGGGTGGCAGTCCTGGACAGAGGTGTGCACTGCAGCGCAAGACTGGAATCGATGGAAAGCACACGTGGAGGCCCTATGTGCCATCTTGGCACCAGGGGACAGGTGAGGTGAGGTGAAGTGGATAAAGCATTATAATTACTGACCAGAGAGAGGTACACCTTCGAAACTGAAGATGACAAAAAATTGATCATTTAAGTTCTTCTTTATGTCATCAACATGTAGTATAAGAGATTTCTCTGTCAGGCAATTTCACAAAGTGAGCATGCATTTGCTCTAGTAAGAACTAAAAAAGGTTGAGAAGTGGTCAGTGTAAAATAATGAAGACTGCAGGCTGCACACCAGGGATGCAGACTACAGACTTTATAAGTATAATTTTTGTGTTGTTTCCATAATCAAGTCCTAACTGTACACAGGGTTGTTCTGGCTAATTAGAGTGAAAGTCTGTACTCCAGTTATCCATAAAATTCTCTCTTTAGTACAATACAATACAATACAATAATTTTTATTAACTCTCGCAAAGGGCTATTCTGAGTTAATTTACAATAATTGGCAAAACTAGGGGATAAGTCGAAAAAGCTTAAAATTACAAAACTAAAAGCCTAAACTGTACGGGTACAATTACAAATTTCTTAATTACTAAATCAAATATTAATTACTATTTCACATACAATGTATAACATTATTTATTGTACAACATACAATAGTCTGAATATCACACAGGTTACCCTTAATAGTGTTCCGGTTATCCTCTCAATGATGGAAATTATCATGGTAAAATGATTCAGCTCAAAAGTCTGCAGTCTGCAGTCTACATTTTTCCCCTGGAAGGCAGTCTGTATTTTAACCTGGTCTACAGTCTGCAGTCTGCAGTCTGCAGTCTGCAGTCTTCATTTCGAACTAACAGGTTTGAAAATAGCAGCACACTCAGCATTTTATGAAAACACTATGCCTTCCCCACTTGGGCTCTCAGTCATGCACTTTAAAGCAATAACTATTGACGGGTAAAAGGGCACCACTACCCTCTGATATCACAGTTTTTGAAGATTGCTCACATACATTATCGGGAGACAGTTTAGCCAATGAACGTACGCGATTTTGCAGGAAAAATAAGAGCTATAGACACTGTAGTAAAAATATTACATTACCCAATATCCAGAAGAAAACAAGGTTGATCCTCTGGTAGATTTAACAGCTCTATAGCCCTCTGAGAGAGCTGAACTTGAATCTCAATCATTCTTGTGCTGAAAATGAGGAAATTTGATCAAACATTTCATTTTGTGAGAGTAGTTACCAAATACACGTGGTGCTGCATGTACACTGTATGAAAAAACATACATGTAGTCCACTCACTTTGAAGTATATTTCCGAGCTTCATCAACATTATAAAACTGAAGAATAACGACAAAAACGTAAGAGGGGATTAAGTTATTCTGAAAATACCAAAGAATTGTCTAAGACAACTCTTAAACGTCAAAAATCTAACCACTTCTGGAGGAGCTTGGTGTTCAGGTCTCCTTCCAGACGCCATGTTGGAAAAGTATTTCTATATGTCAGCGGAGCTACTTGGTAAGATTGCGACTGCAGTATTTGATGTCAGCAATATCTCGCTGAAAAGTAATGGCGGCAGTAGTTGCCGGTTAATTCTTGTGTTGTGCAACTTGTGTTATGAGTTTTCTGTCCAGATACTTGGTGCGGAATGCATCGTTTACGCGAAGGAGTGTTCTGAAGAACATCGAGTTCAAGGGTACATCTTTGTGTTGCTTGCGTAGATCAGGATCGATTTATTGCGCGCCAACAGCCGATGTAAAGTTAAAGTATTTCAAATGTTCAGTGAAATATTACAGCTCCCGCGAAAAGACCGTGAAAAAGAACTTTTACAAAGTGCTTGGCGTATCACCCAAGGCCACCCAGGCACAGATTAAAAACGCGTTTTACAAGCTGTCCATCACGCACCATCCAGACAAGCACAAGGGGAGCGAAGAGTCGCACGAAAAATTCCAAAAGATCAGCGAGGCTTACAATGTGCTGAGCAATCAGGAGACGAGAAAACAATACGATCGAGAACTTGTTGTTGAAGGACAATTACGCGCGGAGCACACTCACGCCTATAAGCCACCTCAATCATTTAAGAAGGATCCTGCATCGATTTACAATTTTGATGAATGGACGAAAGCTCATTATTCAAACCAGCTCAATCGAAATCAACGAACAAGAATTAGAAGAGAAGAGCTCAAGGCAGAAAATTCAAACACGGCAAAAATAGGACCCGGTACAATGAAGAAGACATTTTTCATCATCACTGCTGCAATATCTGCCTTTATGTATATTTCTCTCAAAAGGAAAGCAACACAAATCTTGGAATCCACAGAAGACTAGCCCTTTGAATCAAAACCTATAATCACTCAAAAGACAAAATTAACAGTGAAGAGAATTTGGGAGTAAAAAGATTTTAATTTTTTCTATCTTAAGGCCACTGCACACTAGCGGATTTTTTGTCCGCCAACAAAAGAATCTTCACTTGTCAGCTAGTGTACGGTGAATTCAGACAAGTCTGCGACAAAATCGGGGCTTGTCGGGCGATATCTGACAGTGCTAGATCTCAAAACGTCTTGTTGGCCCTTGTCGGCTAGTGTGCGGTGGACCAAGACAATTTGTCGGGGCTCGTGCGTACCTCAACCAATGAGGAATTGTCGTGAGTCACATGAACAAGCCTCTTTTCAAATATGACGGAGATCGACTCGGCCCCAAGACTAAACTTCGTTAGTTGTGACAAAAAATCGGATAGTGTGCCGCAAGCTGATGTCCCGACAAATTTTAACCCAATTTAAACCCGACAAAAAATCTGCAGCTCTGCAACAAAAAAATCGGCTAGTGTGCGGTTGCCTTTATATTATCAGCCTTAATACATTTTCAAATGAGATTACTTTGTCTAAACCATGCTAAACAGCAAGTTTAGTTCACTGGAAAAAATGACTGCATTTATCATATCTATAACAAGATTCTTGATCGTGATTGTTTCTTCATACACCTATTTGTCACATAATCAGCTTGCAATCACATGGGTGTCAAATTACAGGTGTCCAATTTGAACTTTTTGTAATCAGATACCTGCAATTGGATACCCACATGATTCGCATGTCAATTACGCACACTTCAGTGGATTCCTTTTCCATGTTTCCTACAGTTTTCAAAACTTATGAAAAGGGCTACAGAAGTGTTCACTCAAAAGAAGTTTTTAAAAGACATTTTTAATTCCAAAATTTGTTATAGATATGATCATTAGTAATTAGACCTCTTGTTGTACAATTCAGGGGGAAATTGTGCTCGTAATTTCAAATTGGCCTCACGTTTCGCATTTGTCTGATTTTGAAATTACTCAAGCAATTTCTCACTGAATTTTTTTTTAATTTTTATTATTATTACTATTTGCAAAACTACTTACAAAGATATACAATACACTACATCACTTACACCACTCGCACTACTTACAACACTTAAGAAATAGAAAACATGTACCGTGTTTCTATCGAGTTATACAAACACAAGTGGAAGTTTGGGAGAACGAGAAATGCTGTGGGAACATGAGACGCAGGCGAGTGTTTCCACAGCTTTTTCGAGTTCTCCCAAACTTTCACAAGTGTTTGTATAACTCGATAGAAACATGAAGTACATGTTTTCTATTTCTTTTAGAAAACAGCACGACGAGAAAAAGGAAAACAACTTGTTAACTTTGGGTATCAAAATGTAGATTCTCTTAGCTTGCGCCATCACTACGTCAACAAAACGCGCTAGTTCTGTGTCTCCATCGAGTTATACAAACACGATTTTTGACCAATCAGCGCGTGTGCTTTCTTAGGACTGTTTTCTAAAGTACTATATTACGTTTTCTTTCACAACAATACAATACTTACGTTACTTGCTGAACATACAGTTACTTACAACTTACAACAACTTCCCTGAATTGTACTCCACTTGATCCAATTACTCTTACTAAAACTCTGCAAGCAGGGTTGCTTTGATCTTTCCTCACAGATCTCTATTTGGGCTTTATATTAAGCTCAACCAGAATGGCATCTACATATATAGTAAAAACACTGTAATGCCTGCACTAACCTATGATGCTTTTTTACAGTTGATGGAACTGCAAAATGGAAGAATGATGCGACTCTGCTTGCAGGGTACCACATCATAGGCTTGCACAAGCATTACAATGTTATTACTTCAATTCAGTTCCAAAGAAATTGCCCTTGTGTTTACAAATACATGTATTTAATTTTCCTTCAATAAGTTAATCTGGTTTCAAACTTTGGGGGAAAAACAAAAGAACTCAATTTTTAGTTAGCAATGAAGAAGTTCTTTTGGTCTTTTCTTCTGAGTATCTGAGCCAAGTTATAATTACTTCTTTTCATACATTGATAACTGGAAATATGTAAATACCTTGAAAGCAAATTAAAATTGTGATCATTTTTTAACAAAACAATGTCTCTAGTTTTGGCACTGATCGAGAAAAAGCATCAGTTTGCTTATAATCTGGTTTCATCTCCCCTCTGATTGGTGGTTACAGAGTAATATTATCATGTCCACATCAATTCCAAGTGTTTTCTGACTTTCAGTCCACCAGTAATAAGTGGACACAACACCCAGTCAGAATACAGAACAATCTACCAAGTTAATAGCAGGAAAAGAGTTCATGTTGCCACTCTTCAAATGTTTAATCTGCCACAAATAACACGTTCTTAAATGCTTGTGGAATTGCTGACAAAATCACCAAATACACTTTGCTGACTTTCAAATTGCGCTCTATAATAGCCTTAGCATTAAGTCTCCAAGGACAATGCTCTATAGGTTACAGAACTGGTTTTAATTTAACGAGTTGTGCCATAAGTCAGCAAGTTGCCTTGGGAGCTTTGGTCATACCTATCAAACTCAGTAACACTACCATGGCAGGATTTTACACCATTGGTTTGAGATGCACAGGGTTGTTTAACATAACCAGCTGTCAACAAAAACCATCATCTACTTCCTTGTCTCAGCCAGCTTCTCTGCTGGGCTAGATTTGTTTGATTCATAAAAAAATTGCACAATCATTCTCCAACTCCAATTTTAATGCCACCTACTGTACTTCAAAAGTTTGTGGCAAACCTGGATACAGTGTTCATTTTTCAAATTCATTTGTTTACATTAGGCCATTTATACTACATCAAGATATGTCAAAGCCATGTCAAACTCCGGTTTCAATACCAGTATGTGGGGTGACTTTGTCTACCTGTCTGGAGCCACTTGTCATCCTGGAATTAATAAGTGCCATGTTCCTTTCAGTACAGACACGTGGGATATTGGGAGGGAGCTTAAAGTGTATGGGATTGTTTTAAAGTGCAAGTTGGGCTGATTATGTTTCTAACAAACTTAGGGATTGGTTCCCTATTTGAACTAAAATACTCAAGGTAATATCACTCGTTTCTAAGATGAAACCTCTTTACTATGATGCAAATAATTTGTGTCAACACCAACACAACTACAGCACTATGATGTATATATATAATCCATGCTTAATTTCATTACATTCTGATGTACTTTATGTTACTCTGGACTCCATACATCCAATACACTACATTCTTGATGGCATTTCCAAGAAACTGGATCAAAAGGTCTTCACTTGGTTAATTCCTTTTGTTAAGTCTGACTAAAATATAGCCATGCTTATTGAGGGCTATTATTATTGTTTCTGTTCTGTGTTTCCACCAAGCACTCAATATTTTGGCATGGTCAACCATTAACTTTGCAAAAATCTATTATAAAGATCGTTAGAACATCAGTCACCAGAACCAGCCTTATATAAGGTGACTACTCACTAAAACTACATTAATGATAAGGGGTGGCAAATGGTCCTTCAAAAACCATGGGTCTTCATAGGTCTCACAGTCTTGATTTCTTCACAAAGCTGTCTCACAGAATGCCAGCAAAGTCTCAAAGTGACACTTTTTATAAAATGACATCTGAACATCTTACCACCAGAACACCTCAAGCTCACATAGAAAACAATTTGAAGTCTCAGTCTAGCAAATAAGAAGCCAAAAATGTCCCAAGCTCACCAAGAAAAACACAGTCTCACTTTACAAAGTCTTGCATAATTTACCATACACCAAAACCTTACATACTGCTTTTAAATCTGTTCACAATTTACTAGACAAGTAAGTACATTCAGCTGTTTACTAAAATCTATATGAATATTGAGAAGATGTTCTACTTCTTAACAGCTCGCTCAGTTTTTCAGTTTTTATTTTTCTTAAGCTATGAACAGTTTTCTGACTTTGAAATGTTTGGATGAAGTCCTCAACATTGATTTCTCCATCTAGAAATTTGTCAGCAATTTTCTGAAAAAAAAAAAATCAGAAAACAAAATTAATAAGTTTTTGTAGAAGATATATTTTAATTTCACACAACATAACATAATTATAAGAACTAATACAAAGTTTTATAGTTCTATTATAGATAAAATATTTTATTTTGATCTAAATTTAAACACAATTTATGTTTAATTGACACAATCCCAATCTTGTTTGCACAAGAGCATTTGCTCATTGGCTTATGGACATCTTTCATTTTTGTTTTCACCTCCACATACCATTAGATAAGTTATAACCCTTACTATTTAATTTGTTAATTTGCCTTATTAACTTGCAAATATGCATTCATGCTTCTGAGTGGAGAAGGCCATGCCGAGAGAAGTCACACAAGGCAGTGACTTTACCCTCTTTACACAATAGAGAACTGTCACTGATCTCTCAGTCTAAATTCCAAAATAACAACTGCTCTGCTGTTTCTAATTTTCTACCTCAAGTTACAAATATTAATGTTTTAGTTACCCACTTATTCTCTTTTATATTCAGTCTGCCTCACCTCTGCTTCTTCTTCGGCTTGTGCTGTAGAAGCTTGCAGCAATGCTAGTGTTGTGTCCGGTGAATACTGGCTTGAGAGTGCTTCTGCGAGGAAAGATCAGGGCGTTTTGTTGACTGTTAAGTGTCAATAGTATTATTAACGGAATGACGGTTCTGTTCCTAGCAGTTTACTGTTGGTTACATTGGCTGGGTAAAGAATTAAGTTCATTAAACTGGAGAATCTGTTTTAAATGAGTATTTTAATACTGTACATGCATTCTGCCATTCTGCTGGGCTGCTGCTTATCCCCCAGATAGAGCTGTACCATTTTGTAATGCTGCTCAAACAGTTTACCACTCTCCATTTGTACCCCAGATTGGAGAGATGAATTGTGACAGTAAATTGTCTTGTCAAACACTTCTTGGAAGAGATACTGACAGTAACATCAACAAGAATTTGTACCCAGAATTTTTCATTACCGGTATTTGATCCTAAAGCATCAACCAATAGATAATTTAAATAATTCAAGGACATTTTACCCAGTTTTTGTCTGTTCTTTTCAAACACCTCTTGAATCACAGCCTTGTTTTGGTGAGCTTCATATAGTTGGTGTTTTCTTGATTCTAGTATTGGTTGTTGCTGTAGATTGTGTTCAGCAAGGCTTCTATTACTGGCCATCAGCATCTCTCGCTGAACCTTTATCTTTTTTACCTAGTGAGTACACATTCACAAAAAATGTTATTTCTTCAGAACATCACCCTGAACTTCTGGGTCCTCTATTCCCCCTCTCTCCTCTAGGCTCTCTCTTCATATTCTTTATACCAAGGTGATCTTAATCACTAAATGATCTTTGGTGCAGGTTCCAATAGCATGCATCATACTGGTGTCAAATTGAGTACTATCTCACTGATAGGTTAAATTAGTTCTACTTCGCAAAATTTGGTGATATTTCTTTCCCTATCATTTCCTACTTCACTCCACCCTATGGTTGACCCGAGTGGAAGAGACAACTTCCTCCCCTAAGTCCACCTGCTTTTGGAACTTGCAACGCTCTGAATGAAAAAAAAAACTGAACCCAGAAAATCCTGATTCCTGTTTGACTATGAACATACATGTACATTCAATTTCAAAACTGGCGCCTGCCTTTTGATTTCTCCCAGACCTCTCAATTTCTTGGTATGAACCAAAACTCTCCTACAGCCAGGTTCACACTTTAGTACAAGCATTACGCAAGTAAAATAAGCCGAATAAGGACAAATCGCCCCCTGGATAATTCGCCCTAGGCAACTTGCCCCTGATCTTCAAACAACAAGCCCCCTCGTTCTTTTATCCACTACCGAGCCAATCAAGAGGCTAAATATATGAACCCAAGATTAACGTCATACAAATTATTCTTCGTTCTTTTATCTACTACCGAGTCTGAAGATCAGGGGCGAATTGTCCAGGGGGCAAGTTTTCTGACATTCAAAATAAGCAATTTCTCAGTTATGAGCTAAGCATAACATCAGTGAAATAAGCACAAGAAGAAAAAAACCTGTTCCTTTTTCTTCTTGTGCTTGCGCATGCTTATTTCACTAGTGTTTCTCTTATCTCATGAACATGAGCCAGGCTAAAGAATGAAGCATATAGAAACCAAAGGAGCCATTCAAATTTAATGATATGCAAATGAGTGGCCTGGTATTTTACAACCTAGCCACTGTTCAACCCAGCAAATTATACTCATGAAAACAACCTCGACAGCTCACACAACATGTTCTGTCTGAAAGGCAAGAACTCATCTTCACGTACAACTACTTAGAAATAATCCTTTCCCTAGTTCTTAAACAAGTACGCCCATTTAAAATGATTATAACAAAATCCTTAATAACTTCTGGCTCGCATTTGTATGATGAGTCAATGACTTTACACATATGAAAGAAATTCTCAGAAAGCGTGATCGGAGTCCTAAAATCCTTAGGCATGGAAACAAAAACAA
>JAHPZR010026711.1:25000-32500 GCA_019787425.1 Platygyra sinensis
CCTCAGTCATAAGTTATTCATAGACATTGCCTCAGTCAATTTTTTTTTCTGGCTACGGCCCTGATTTTCTAAAGTATTTTCGTGTCGAATTTCGTGAAATTCTAATGAGTGGTTCTCGAGAAATAAGCGCTTCCGAGAAGTCGATTTTTCACTCAATCGCACTTTTTTCGACTTACTACGCATGCGCTGCATTTAACTGGGTTCTTTTAGCAACAAAGAAATAGCAGAGCTGAGTTCCTTGCATCGTTACCTTTCTAACATACCTTTGTAATAAAAGAGTAAAACCATCAATTCAATACATTGTGTTCATTTGTGACGAAAAAAATAGTACAGATAGCGCAGACATTGAGCAAATAAAATGATCGCTCTATTTATGCCATGTTTGTTTTTATGCAATACTTGTGCGCGCGCTGAATCGCGTTAGCAAGAGCGCGCGTCAAAACTGTGTTCGGCCACCTTAGCTTAACATTAAACGTTTAAAACACTTCCAGCAAGGAAGAATTTCGGGAAAAGATCATTCCCCTTTTCGTTTCCAGCGAAAAATGCAATTCTCCATTCTTAAATCAAGAAATGATACGTCTCCACTCCCTCTGTTTCCACGATAGCCTGGACCGGGTTGTTCAAAGCCCGATTAAGCTAACCCAGGGTTAGCAAGAACTTTGATTTCAGTTTTGTAACTTTTGGTGAAGTTTTCTATTTATATTGTTTGCCTTCAGTTTTGAGCTGTAGTAATCTCAAACTTCACCAAACATCGAAGGTGAATAACATTTTTAAACAAGAAAACATAATGCCTCAGTTATTGTTTAAGCCTGGTTTAACGTTAACCGGCTTTCGAACAACCCGGCGCTGAATTTCAACCCTGTACCTGTGCTCTTATCGTTACTGTACGAATCTTTAGGCTCTTAACCCACCCCGCTTTTTGACATAGCATGAATTTCCCACTGCTGAAGTCCGACAGGAAGTCACCTGGAGAAAATAATAAACTAAATGTGTGCGGGTGAAATATCCAACAACCCCAAATTAGAAAAAAAAAATTACAGCCAGCTTAAGGTTGTGGAGACCTGTACAGCAAATTTGGCGGGAATCCCGTCTTTTGGGGTTAACTGTTGCTAAGCAGCACGAAAATGGCTGACGCATGCCATCTTCTGATTGGTCAATAACAAAGACAAAACTAATAACCAGCGTTTTCGAAAAAAAGAAAATTTCACTTGTGCCTTAAACAATTAATACAATGTGTGAAACGGGTAAGCTCGGACAACGAAAGGGTATTTTAATCTCTGTCACTTTTAATTTAGTTACAGCTTGGGAGAGGAACGAAAACATGCACATTTACAGCTTTACAGAAGTGATGTTTTCTTTAACACTCTTAAACAGGCTCGGGCAATTTAATTTCAGCTTAATATTTCACCGCAAATGCGTGCCTCACTTTGAAATGTTTACACTTTTAAAACTTTTGTTAGGTGTCGTGCTGAGTTTATAGATGAGCTATAACTGAAACTCAAATTGATTTTGCCTAAAATTAAGTAAAGCACTTCTTTGTGTTCAGAGGAGAATAAAGGCGCATAAATCAGAAACATCTACGAGTGCTTTTGAAATGCAAAGTTTGACAGACGACGGCCAAGTGGGAGTAATTTATTGTTATTATTTCTGGATTCAGTTTTAAAATACGCACATTATATTCATCACTCGTGTAAAAATTCTGGCGTCTGTAATTTTTGCGGTTACGCAAGATTGTAATTTTGCCAACACCACGGAACTCCTGAACGAGGAACAAGGAGTGACAAGAACCGCTTTCGAGGTGATTTTTGAAAGAAATATTATGTCTTCAATTCTCTTCACATACTTTGAACGTTGAAAAAGTGTTCAAATCAACAGCAGCGGTTAATTCTTCACGGCTGACAAGCAAGGCTAATCACCGCACAGAGATGTTGGAAAGTTTAAACGCTGAAGACAGCAAAAATACGGCGATTCCCAGCGACTGAGTCACTTTCGATCAAACAAGAAACTTGAATTTCACCTGTTCGCAGTACAAATACTACGTTCTATACAAATGGGCCCCGTGTAAGTACACAGTCTCGTCGATATTTATCCAACTGTTACGAATCTTAAAGACAAAAAGGGTGACGGTTTCGTCTCAAGCTTGCTATAATAGCTTTTAGACTCGAGAGGCTAAAAATTGTTACAATGCGAAATTTGTCACAGACACATTCAAGTAATGGAGTCTGCCACGGTTTTCAACACGTCTCTCCCAGCTAGCGTTTTGCTTTAATCTGGATTCTAAAATATTGAAACGATGTTGCAGAGTTTCTACACGACTTGCTTAGCTGCAATTTTTCTTCTTCAGTTGATGTGTGGAAGGTTTAACGCAACAACCACTCCTGTAGGTCAGCCCGTTGTAACACTGGTTTTCATCTCGGAGGAATCTCAATACCACAATTTGAAGACAGCGTTTGAGTTTTTTCTGAAGACGGGAAACGAAGGAGCTTCCACTCTTTTCCATCTGCAGGGAAATGCAATAGAATGGAAGAAAAACGATACGCCAAATTCAACATATGAAAAACTGCAAGAAAACATAATAAAGCAAAACGCAAGTGCCGTGATAAGTTTTTTGCCTCCGAAGAAAAACCATATCCTAGTAAACGCATTGAGCAAAGCTGTTATTCCAGTCATTGGACTACAGAGTTTAACAGAGGAATTCTTCAGCGGCAGAGAGGTAAGCGAACAAGCAAACACACTAAAGGACATTTTGGTCTTTTTTTTGTTTTCTTTCAAGTCTGCTATAAAAGTATAAGCACCTTAGTGACAACATTAAATCCGCACCAATATATGAGTGAGTATTATTACTTATATGAGCGACATGATTTGTCAATCTTTGTGAGCTCTGCCGACCGGAAAATTTGTCAAAAATGACACGATTTTTGAGCAGTTTAAATACAGGCTGCCGTATTAATTATGTAAGCGACTTTACATTAAATCCGCACCATTATTTGAGTTCTTGGTATTATTACTTATATGAGCGCGATGATTTGTCAATCTCTATAAGCTCGACCGGAAACTTTGTCAAAAATCACACGATTTTCGAGCAGTGTAAATACAGGTTGCAGTATTATGTACTTTACATTAAGCTTTGATATGGCTGACTTTTTTCAATGGCAATTCGGCTTCAGTGGTTAATTTTAAGACTAAACAATTTTTTGCCGACTTCCAGAACCTGTCAATTGTTCTTCTCGTGCATAATTTCCGAGGCAGAAATTTTAATTTAGTTTCGTATTTGCAAGCGCATTGTACATGTATTATCATTGTTTCGCGCTCAGCGTTTCCAATCAACCGGATGTACTCGAAACGAGTAATTCAGTAGTTTTCCTGGCGGGCAGAAATTTTCAAAGTTTAGTTTGCATGTGTGTTGCCTGGGCTGGACTGTGAGCAAGAAAGCAAAACTAAGAGCACAGGAAACATTTCAATGAAAGTTAACACCTCCTTTCGATTTATCGATAATCAAAATATAAGAAGTGAATTTACTGATAGCTAAACGGTATTACCCTATGAGACAAACAAATTTTCCATAATTACATGCAGCGACCTGACACTGTAGTTTTAATCAACATCGTATTAGGAACTAGCAGAGGTATTATTCTAAAAGCCGCTAAGTGCAGATATAAAAGCCTGGCAAAAACCGTGTAATTTTATTAGTTCACATGCAGATATACAGAAAAGATAATCAATTAATGCATATTAATGAACTTCGTATTATTTGATTTGTTTTTTCGTATAAAAGGTCCTGAAGCACTCTAATATCGCACTTTGAAAAGCACGCCCCTCAATCGACGCTGGATAAAACTAGGCAGACTGCATTACCATATTGCAGAGAGACCAAGATAAAACTCTAGCTATTACACCAAATTACATTCGTAAACTAACAGGATTGCTCGACGTAGGAGATTGAAAAAACAATCTGTCAATCCAAGTTCTAAAAAAATCAATTATATTTTTCTTAGGCTTTAAGTAATTCTCCCTGTTTTATTAAAAATAGCAAACATCTAAGTTAACCAAAGATCATACCAAAACGATGCCTTCCTAAATAATTGCTTTCACCGCGCGCTGTAATTGTTTGCTGCCGTCCGGTGTGAATCTATACAAGCTTGCACAGCTGCAGCAGAAAAAAAAAGCCCCTACTGTGTAACCAATATCAGACTTTTCCATCGCAGTAAAACCGTTTCGCCGCTGTTACGTTTTGGTGCGAGAGCCTTGAATAGTATATTGCAATTATTCAATTTGATGTACAGTCATCACCGCTATTTTTGACTTTCTTTTCCTTTCAAGAGTGCAAATTCAGGAAAAACATTGAACAATTTATTTTTAACGTAATTAGGAATTAATGAGCTCAGTCACAAAGTTTATTTTGGCTCCGTTCAAAAAATAACCATTTGAAGGAGACCACAAAGTAATGGTTTGCTGAGATAGAAAAACAAGACGAGGTAATGCATCAAACTGAGCTAACCGCCGCCTGGTTAGCTCAGTTGGTAGAGCGCCAGTCTGCCGTGCGGGAGGTCGAGGGTTCGAGCCCCAGACCGGACCAACACTCAGGGTCTTAACTGAGGAGGTGCTGCCTTTGTAATAATATCTGCAAATGGTTAGACATTCGTCTCCTCTCCGTCTCCTCTCCTGGGTTGGGTGGGTAAGTGAGATCAAATATGAACTGATAGCGGCAGCCAGAGGCGCCTTCACAAGCTGACGTTCGATCTCACTCAATAATTGTTAACCGCCATGAGACGATATGTGATATGTGCGGTATATAAATACACATTCATTTATTCATTCTTCAATCAATTCCAGCGGTGCCCACTCCCCCCCGGGCAACCGCTGGGCATTTGCTCACGTTGTCAGTCCCGGGGATGGGGCATTTGCAAATTTTATCGCGGCCCGGGGCTGGGTGTTAGCATACCCCGGGGCCACCCCCGGGTATTTGACACACGTGTTTTCGAAAGATGGATGAGTTTATCGGGAAGGACGAGGCCTTTGTCAAAGACTTGCTTGTCCGTCAGGGACTAGAAAAACCTGTCGATGTTTTTAAAGGTATGTTTTCTCAATTTTAGATATTTCTTCATTACTTGTAAGCATATAAATATAAGCGACAAGGTGAACTATATTTTGTCTATCACAAAACAATCACTTATGTGAACACTACGTAAACGACTATTTGGCATTTCGCATTCAAATCTAGCCTAACAATTTTTAAATTCATGAAAGTGGAATTAAAATACTGAAGGTTTGCGAATTCAAATGATGCGATCTTCACACAGATCTTGCGATCTTAAAATGCGATGCATCATCATTTAAAATGTCTTGATTCTTTACAGCGACAAGGTGAAAAACAAAAATATAAAAAAAGTTATAAAAATTTTGTTAAAAACAAAATATAAAGAAATAAATATAATCAGATTAAACTTGCACGTACTGTTGTCCTTGAAGTCTTTAATACCATTGCTTTAAAATAATGAACAGTTGACCGTTTTATTCACTGGTTAATAAAAAAACTGCAGAAGTGTTGGAAGGCGACGATCCCGGGGCGGGGCATTTGCCCTCTTTCTTCGTCCCCACCCCGGGGCATTTAGGTAGCTTATGCGTCCCAACCCCGGGGGAATTTGCCCAATTTTTTCAAAAAAAAATGCTGATGCCCGGGGGTTAGCCCGGGGGATGGGCACTGCTGGAATTGACTGATGCATAATAGCTTAAGCAAACGACGACAACGACGGGAACAAGAATGTTATCAAACAAAAGATTTAATGAGCAAAACAATAGCTATGCACATGCGTTATAAATCTTTGTACATTTCTTTGCCTTCCTTTGCAAAACAACAACGTGAAATGACCAAGTTCTGCGTCGTCTACGGAACGTGGACGACGAAGATTAATTTTCGTCTTTCCATTTAGAATTGAACACCGTCGTTGCATGTTTAGCCTGTGCACGTTTTTAGAGCCATTGGCGTACCGAACAGATCTAAACAATCGCGAATTTCGCTGGTAAAATATAAATTTAATTTTTTTACTTTGCGTTGTCCTCGGTGTCGTCGTCGTGGTTGCTTAAGGCGGGGGTACACCTGAATTTAAGTGAAATTTTGGTAAGTTTAAAGAGAGGTTGACTGAAGGGAAAAAAGGGTTATGGAACACCACCAGACAGTTGCCCGACCGCACAATGGCACCCCAGGTTGCTGGGCAACTGTTTGGAGTGTATCTACCAATTTTTAACTTAAAACTCTAATTTTAAAACAACACCGAATCTTCAAAATTTCCTATTTCCATAAATTTTACTAATCCTTTGTGAAAAACTATTTATCTCCAAATATACCTAAAACTCACCAAAAAATTTACAAAAAGACCCAAAACATAGATATGTGAAATGAGCATAGAGATTCTTGATTACTTGAAACGTAAACGAGATAATTGCATATTAAAAACATAATACAAAGCCAATACGGCTTTCATGTGGAACCCCGCCTTAACTCATTTGCATACGGCTTTTCTTACAGAAATAAACATGTTAGATATAAATTGATTCCAGGCAGCTAAAGAGCTAGTAAAACTTAATACAAGCTGAAATTATTAGTTATTTGTGTATAATATTGAAGGAGAAATTATCTTTCAAAACTGCAAAATTCTGGGTGGCAAAAGTGCTAATGAGCTCATACATTTTTTGTAAAATTTTAAGTTTTTAAACCTGTGTTGCTCAAAAAGTACTCAATATGTCAGGCTCATATTCATTGGCAGAGTTAATCGAACTATGACCCTTCAATATTCAGAACTGATTTACTTGTAGCTCCATCAGAAACTGAATTCCTTATGCTCATGAGGCAAATATTGTAAACAAGGATTCCCCTATTAACATGGATTACGAACGACGAACTTGAAAAATTTAGGCTAACCTGTTCAAGATGCGTGCACCGTGAAGAAGCTTTCCTTTGCGTTTTAAAAGTTAGCACCAATTGAACTGCATTATAAACAGTACCACAAGAGAGGACTGTACGATGCCGTTCTTCATATGAATGATCGCACACTAGGGATTCATCAACAAACTTCAATGTTAGATTCCCCGTACCACATGGGGGTGCTGCTCAAGAGCTGAGATTTCTCTTGCAGTTCACCCATGTTAAGACTTAGATCCAACTTTAGGTACGTTTGAGCTTTGCAGCTCTTGTAAACATTAACCATTAAGAATTCGTGAACACTAGGAAATATGAATTTAGATCTGAATAAGAACCACATTTAGTCGATCACAAAGGAGGTTCGCTTCCATTTGTAACGAAAACCGGGTTTTCTGGCCTTTCCACTGTAATCCACAAATAAAACTTTAAAAGTGCATGTTCTTCGTTGTTCACTAGGAAAGTGCCTTATATCTATCAATGCTTCCAACAGATGCTTTACAAGCCACAATCATCATGGAACTGATGCTAGAATTCGAGGAGAGTCGGTTTGCTTGTATCACAACTGAAGCATCGCGGAACGA
>JAHPZR010026711.1:37500-40000 GCA_019787425.1 Platygyra sinensis
TAAATTTTGCACAAACAATAAGCGACATGCGACTCATGAAATCCTTCAGCACGGAGTTGTGGTTCACATGTTTAGCAGCTTTCTGTGCCATTGCAATAACTGTTTGGGGAATAGAGAAAGTGTATTATTACAGGGAACATAAAAGTCCATATCTTTTACCCTTCGAATTCGTGGCTTACGTTTACGGTAACATATTTCATGTACCACTCACGAAAATTCAGGCCAAGACTTACTCCGTTCCTGTTGTGATGGTGGTAGCAAACTTTGCAGCCCTAGTTTTAGTAAGCTCGTACACAGCCAACCTACTGGCTTCTCTTATCACTGTAGAAGACATTAGCGTCGTATCAGGCATCGGGGACGAAAAGGTAAGTTAGATATACTCACCAATGATTTCGAAATAAATACTTTATCTACATTCCCTGTCCGATTGATTTTTTCGAAAAGTTCACAAAAAAACCGCAAGCTCCTTAATTCCGCAAAAGATAGTTTTTTCCCGGGCAAACTGTTAAACGTCAAATTAATTGCGTCGGCGTTCAAAAAATTCTAGTCTATTTCACTGATATACTCAGGTCAATCCGTTTTAGGTATTCATCTAGATAAAGCTAAACATGTGAAAATATATCATGGGTAGTAGTTGCCTGTTAAACCGATGAAATTGCGAGTTTGCCATCAGTCATGCACTGGATTACCAGATATGTCAGCTTATGTTCGTATGTCAGACTGCGAAACTGGTAGCTTGTAATTGAGAGCAATAAGACATTTTTCGATGTCCTTGGTCGACAGTTGAGTCAACCCAACATGACGCATGTAGCTGGCGATAACCTAAGTGTTAGTGTATTGTAGTGAAAATCAAAGAACTGCTAGCGAGGCATACCTAGTGACACATGTACTAGTTAAACACCGAGAGCTCCTATAACGAGGCCAGGACAACAAGAAGCTTCTCTATGCCCTCGTTCGACAGTTGATAGAGCCCAACATTGCGTTTGTACCTGGCAATAAGCTGACGCGTCAATAATGTAGTGAAATTGAAAGAACTGCTAGCACAACATACCTCAGTAGCTTCGCAGCTCCTACAAGCTCTAAATTTCATTGGCGAGGATAGAGTCGCAGCCCTTTTGTTTTAGGGCTAGGGTCCATTGTTTCTGTTGTTTGTTCTTTTGTTAAACCTCAAGGGTGGTCTCCAATCAAGTGAGACCTTGTAAGAGCTGCGAGGTGACCCACATACCTTTGTGATACTTACACCAGCTGAACGCTGGTAGCTCCACACCCTATTTTTTTTAGTAAGAATGTCTAATTTTAGAGTTGAAGATGTTGAAAACGTTCTTAAGATGTTCTTAAATTTACATGGTATACTTTGAATCACCTGATGACTTTGATGATGTGTAAGTTACTTTGGAACAGATGTAAATAAAAACTGCTGATTATTACAAAGCGAGATGTGTGTCATGCAATAAGACAACCATTGTTAATGCTATACAAAATACAAAGTATTTTGGTTTAATTTACAGTTTTGTTACCTTTACTTTATGCTTGTCATTTAGTATACAGATTGGCAAAACAAAAAGGTTCGACTCTCAGCCTGAAGAATGTTCCTAATAAGTTTTTAAAATTCTATTTAATCTCACCTTGAAAAGTGTTATAAAAAAGGTTCTTCTAAAAAAAAATAGGGTGTAACGAAGCCGGGGCAACAAGAATCGGCCGACAATTGAGTGAGTCTAACATGACGCATGCAATGAAACTGGAAGAACTGCTAGTGCGGCATTCTCCCTCAGTGCACGCTAATTTAACTCTATTTCCTCCTCTGTATTTCCCTCAGCTTGTAGATCCACCCGAAGGGTTCACATTTGGAACTATAAAGGACACGAGCACGGAGGACTTCTTTAGAAAAAGCAGCAGTGCAAGACTACGAAAGATTTACGAAAACATGAAAGGTCACAACGTGGAGACTTTCTCCGAGGGAATGAAAAAAGTTCGATCAGGGTGGGTTTTATTGTCATATATGGAACATTTGACCACATAGGTTCTCTTAACTCAGTGCAATATATCAAACACGAAAGACCTTCTTTGAACATGACCACATTTTCAAACACCGAGAGGAGAGTTGAAAATACGACGCACAGCGTAGAATCTTTTAACGAACTTCGAGGTGTTGGAAATGTGGTGAAACACGGTCTTTCGTAAAACTTTCCGGCTTTAAATCTCGAGTATAAGAATTGTTTAAAATATATATATATATAAAAAGTGCGAGTACCTGGCCTGGCAAATTGAGAGTATGTGAGGTCCGTTTTTATCCTTAGTCAGTCGACTGAGAAGTGAATACAAAAGCGGGAGTCAAAAAAACATGGCTGCCGGAAAACTGCACGGGAGCGAGACGAGCGGTATATAAATTGTGAACAAAGCCAGTCGAGAGTAAATGACCTTTCTTTCCACTTTTTTGCGCATTTTCCCCTCAGTACCCTCAATTACAGTGCTACATACTTAAAACAAATCATGACATAAA
>JAHPZR010026711.1:42500-47872 GCA_019787425.1 Platygyra sinensis
TTCACGCTTAGAAACTGCAACCAGACGCTCCAATGCAGCGCATCAAATATTCATCATTGTAGTTCCTCTCGTTTGTTTTGAATTGTATTTGTTTATATCTTTACCAATATGACATGATACTCGTGAAGTTTCCAAACACGGTTTCAACGATACCAACTTATTGGGAAAACTTCCATTCCAATCATTAGTCGCGATGCGCCAGTCTTTAAAACAAAGTACTTTTTATTGCGTTTATAACTAACATAAGCACCGCCGGAGAGAGTTTCATGGTCAACGCCCATCGGTGGACTAAAATGTCTCTTGTTTTGATTCCGCAGCGTTTTTAATCTTTAAATTTACGAATCGCACAGGATAAATAAAGCGCTGTGAGTAAAGCTAAACGTGGGTTTGAATTGACTTAGAATTGAAAGTAAAATCTGCTCTTTAAACTTAGATTTCGTAAAATTCGATGCAAATCACTGAACTGAATCTTAACATGAAACAAGCTCAGTTCGTTATTGTGGCTTTAGGTTCACAGTTGACCATGTTTATTTATATTTACCCGTATATTAAGATTAAAAACAAAACAATGATCTATTGATCTTTTCTTTGTTCGATATCGCCTGGTTGGAGACTGAATCCATGTAGATCTATGCGCGTAAATAGCCGCCAATTTTAGGCCGAGGTTCCGACGTCGAAAATAACCTGAATATAGAGTCACCTTAACCAGAATCACGATTTCGAGATCGTATCTTGACCTTATGTGAAATCTCTGGCGGGCACTTAAATATTTTTAACGATCAAAACATGAAACAAGCTCGCATTTGTCTTACCTGGTAGGGCCGACACCGTAAACAGATAAACAAGCACTAAACAGACGGAAAAATGAATTCTCCAGGAAACCATTGTCGGAAATTCCACAATTGTTTCGTATCTTAAGTAAATCCTTGTTTAATGCTCTGGATTTTCCGTGAGAAAAGTACAAAGCATTTCCCTGTTCTCTCACCTGATGATAAGAGGGAAAATAAAACTATTTCAAAATCGAGATTTACCCCCTCGATTACCTGTTAAATTTTAAATGAGAGGTCAAGGTTTATTTCAACCTGACGCGATACGGACGGGTGAGCACACAGAGATATATATACCTGCCGTTTGTCTTTGAATATCCCGCTCGACTAGTGTACTCGGAATCCAAGACTGAATATAGAATTTTACAGTCGTACGAATTGAGTTATTTTATTGTAACAGTGAAATGTTATGAATTGAAATGTAAAACGCGTCAGTATTTTAAATAACTCGACAAGAACGTCGAACAAACCAACGTTCAATTTTAATTCGATCGGTTGTTTTAATTAAGTGGCAAAATGTCACAAGAAACTTTCAGTGAATTAACTCTGATAGGCCAATACTTGTGTTGTACTTGACGCAATTTGTCTGTCACTTCTTACGCCAATTAGACCTAACCTCCTAATAAACTTCAGTCGTTTTTCCGTCCTAACATACAAATAAAACTAATCCGTTATGTTTTCTAACTGTGACCTTTTACACCTTCTCAGAAAACACCAGTTTATCATCTTAGTCTTTTGAAAACGATGAACTGCGGCCTTTACATTTTTGTCTTATTTTTCTTTTCTTCTTATTTTATCTAATCACGTGACTCAGCGACCAACCGCAAGTGCTTGTAAAATAGTATTCACGTTACCTAGCAACGTAACTTGCGACCATTTTGTTTGTCATTGTTGCCGAGTTGTAAGCTAAGTAAAGTGTACTTTCGAGCCCAGTGGTACATCAGGCGGGCGCTTGTGTCCAGGGGCCCGTTTCTCGAAAGTCCCAGTAAAAAGTAAGTAAAGTAAAACTTTTATTTAAAGAGGGTAGCACTTAATGGTCCTTAATAGCCAAAGGCTAATAAACTTGTGGCCCTCACGAGATACACAACGTGACTCAGCGACCAACCGCAAGTGCTTTTAAAATAGTATTCACGTTACCTAGCAACGTAACTTAACAGTGACTTAACACGCCCGAAATCGTATTTTTAAATGAAAGTGTCAAGAATAGTAGTGTGTGTTCTGCCCTCTTGTTTCTTTAGCTGATAACTTTACTGTATAATTTTCAAAACTTTTGAACTAAAACTCCCGTCTGGAATGGAAAACAAAAAACTTAACGGGCCCGGTAATTACCGGGAGCTTCGAGAAAAAAGCCTCAGGCTCCATAGCTCTATGTGACTTGTAATACTTCAACCCCCCCCCCCTCCCCCTTGGGTGGAATACTAGTCTGTCACAGGGTTACCCCCTCTAGAGCTAGCATTTAGGTTCGCCGGTACCATTTATATTCCTGGGAGGAGACAGACATTGTAAGAGTAAAGAGTCATGCTTAAAGGGGCTCAGTCACGGCATCTTGAGTTATTTTGACCATTGACAAAATTATCTTTAAATTGAAGGAAACCTGAAAATAATACTTTACAAAGATAGGAAAACACTGAAGAGATAATAATAAACCATAAAGGAACCAGGATGGTTAAGGATGGAGAAGATTAACACGGATTACAAACAACGAAAATCAATCGTGACCTAGCTCCTTTGAAGACACTACCCAATTACCTGGGTCAGGGCTCGAGTCCAGACCTCTAGATCTGGCCCCGGTTGTTCAAAGGCTGAATAACTCTATCCACCGGATAAATCGCTATCCAGTGGATAAGTGTTAACAAAACAAACCACGCTATCCGCTGGATAGTGATTTATCCGGTGGATAGCGTTATCCAGCCTTTGAACAACTGATGTCCAAATCAAGCCGTGACGTATGAAAAAGTTCACTGTACCGGACCATGATACATTTTAGGCCTGTGATATTTTCTCCAATAATACAATCAACCTGAAATACCGCAATATCTGACATCAAAGTAGAATATGGCCATTTTATTAAAAATTCTACTGGCAACATAAACGTTGCAAAGCGAAGCATCATATTATTGCATTTATTATCATTGTTTAATTGTTTAGAATGCTCGTCATAGACGAAGTTTCGGGCAAAGTCACTGTATTAAGCACTACCCCATTCTGTTGTGGACTGAAGCTGCGTCTAGTTCTTGTAATTCTGCGATAAACTAGAATTTCGGCCAACATGAGAATAAAACAACCACAGCATATCATAGCGGTGTTGAAGAGAAATCCGCCGAACTCATCAAGACCCATCCTATGAGCCAAAACAGTTTGCTGCGATATCTTACATCTTGACGTTGTCCATTTAAGAAAGATGTTAGGGATGGTGTCGTGAGCGTTTAGTTTGTGAATTGCACGAGATATTTGATGGTTCCACGAAGAGTTCTTTTGCAAGGCGAACGCAAATCCTGATAATTCAAAAGGTACACCGTCCTCCTTGATCTCGCAGTTAGAGTCTTCGTCTGCGTCCGTTTCGGCGATGAAGACTTTGAGCTCGCTGTGAAAAGGAGAAAAGAACGTTATGTCATGGGGGTTCTTTAAAAAAAAAAAACGAGAACGTCTGATTGCAGTTTATGTCATGATTTGTTTTAAGTATGTAGCACTGTAATTGAGGGTACTGAGGGGAAAATGCGCAAAAAAGTGGAAAGAAAGGTCATTTACTCTCGACTGGCTTTGTTCACAATTTATATACCGCTCGTCTCGCTCCCGTGCAGTTTTCCGGCAGCCATGTTTTTTTGACTCCCGCTTTTGTATTCACTTCTCAGTCGACTGACTAAGGATAAAAACGGACCTCACATACTCTCAATTTGCCAGGCCAGGTACTCGCACTTTTTATATATATATATATTTTAAACAATTCTTATACTCGAGATTTAAAGCCGGAAAGTTTTACGAAAGACCGTGTTTCACCACATTTCCAACACCTCGAAGTTCGTTAAAAGATTCTACGCTGTGCGTCGTATTTTCAACTCTCCTCTCGGTGTTTGAAAATGTGGTCATGTTCAAAGAAGGTCTTTCGTGTTTGATATATTGCACTGAGTTAAGAGAACCTATGTGGTCAAATGTTCCATATATGACAATAAAACCCACCCTGATCGAACTTTTTTCATTCCCTCGGAGAAAGTCTCCACGTTGTGACCTTTCATGTTTTCGTAAATCTTTCGTAGTCTTGCACTGCTGCTTTTTCTAAAGAAGTCCTCCGTGCTCGTGTCCTTTATAGTTCCAAATGTGAACCCTTCGGGTGGATCTACAAGCTGAGGGAAATACAGAGGAGGAAATAGAGTTAAATTAGCGTGCACTGAGGGAGAATGCCGCACTAGCAGTTCTTCCAGTTTCATTGCATGCGTCATGTTAGACTCACTCAATTGTCGGCCGATTCTTGTTGCCCCGGCTTCGTTACACCCTATTTTTTTTTAGAAGAACCTTTTTTATAACACTTTTCAAGGTGAGATTAAATAGAATTTTAAAAACTTATTAGGAACATTCTTCAGGCTGAGAGTCGAACCTTTTTGTTTTGCCAATCTGTATACTAAATGACAAGCATAAAGTAAAGGTAACAAAACTGTAAATTAAACCAAAATACTTTGTATTTTGTATAGCATTAACAATGGTTGTCTTATTGCATGACACACATCTCGCTTTGTAATAATCAGCAGTTTTTATTTACATCTGTTCCAAAGTAACTTACACATCATCAAAGTCATCAGGTGATTCAAAGTATACCATGTAAATTTAAGAACATCTTAAGAACGTTTTCAACATCTTCAACTCTAAAATTAGACATTCTTACTAAAAAAAATAGGGTGTGGAGCTACCAGCGTTCAGCTGGTGTAAGTATCACAAAGGTATGTGGGTCACCTCGCAGCTCTTACAAGGTCTCACTTGATTGGAGACCACCCTTGAGGTTTAACAAAAGAACAAACAACAGAAACAATGGACCCTAGCCCTAAAACAAAAGGGCTGCGACTCTATCCTCGCCAATGAAATTTAGAGCTTGTAGGAGCTGCGAAGCTACTGAGGTATGTTGTGCTAGCAGTTCTTTCAATTTCACTACATTATTGACGCGTCAGCTTATTGCCAGGTACAAACGCAATGTTGGGCTCTATCAACTGTCGAACGAGGGCATAGAGAAGCTTCTTGTTGTCCTGGCCTCGTTATAGGAGCTCTCGGTGTTTAACTAGTACATGTGTCACTAGGTATGCCTCGCTAGCAGTTCTTTGATTTTCACTACAATACACTAACACTTAGGTTATCGCCAGCTACATGCGTCATGTTGGGTTGACTCAACTGTCGACCAAGGACATCGAAAAATGTCTTATTGCTCTCAATTACAAGCTACCAGTTTCGCAGTCTGACATACGAACATAAGCTGACATATCTGGTAATCCAGTGCATGACTGATGGCAAACTCGCAATTTCATCGGTTTAACAGGCAACTACTACCCATGATATATTTTC
>JAHPZR010026712.1:0-17500 GCA_019787425.1 Platygyra sinensis
TATTTTGAATGAAATAAAAACAATTTTAAAACTTGGCTTTCATATGATATGAATGATATACAGATCTCGGAGGTATGTTATCTTACCGGGCTCAAGCCTTCGGCGTTGGCAGGATTAACCCCCTCGAAACTGCATAACTCGTTCATATCATAACTCAGGCCCAATCGATGGCAATTAATTGCGAGGGCTTCCGGTGGAAATAAGGGCGTTAGGTTTTTTACTGAAAAGTGAACTTTGTCGAAAACGCTCCAAATTTCGCATGCAGTTTTGTTTCCGTGTGTCAAACAATGTTCTGCATGTTTTTTCCCTGAAGTTTGCTTCCTTTTTGAGATATTACGTATGCAAAAAAACACATTTTTCCAAGGGCATCCTCTGGGGACCTTTTGTTGAATGGAAAACAAAAGAAACCTTTTGTTTCGCTAAGCGATCAACTCACTATAATACCTTAAGCTCTTACTACTGCTTCGTTAGCACAAGCGGATGAGGCGCTGAACGGGCCAGATTCGAATTTGTTTTGCCGTGACACCGGTTCGACACGAGGTCGCTCAATTTTTTTTTTCGCTCTGTTCCTTTTCTTTTTTCAAAAATGAAGATATCTATTTTAAAAAAATGCGTATACAGCGGGAATCTGGAGAGATTTTTTTATACAGCTTATTGTGACGTGAGACAACACGTGAATTTCGATCGAGCGTCAAAGCAAAGAGAAGTGATGCATGATGCAGTACAGCTCTTTCGACTAATATCTTAAGCATTGTTTTTAAGTACCTTGTAGCCTGCCTGGTGGTTGATAGGCATCATAAAGCCTTGATAACCCGTAAGTCACCAGCATGTTTTAAAGAAGCAAAACGTGTTCTGTAACTTCCAACGCAACTGATATCAGCGGCAAGTCAGTTATCAGCGTTCGAAGTCAGGTCGATCCAGGCAGCAAAGTCCAAGAGCAGTTCTTGCCCAAGAATAAAACCCTGTCGTGAGTTGTGGCCCATTTGCCAAGCGTTGCTAGCTTCAAAGTTTGGAAAATGAGAACTGCTTTTAGACTTATAAAATTTTTCTTGCATCATCCTCCATGTTTACCCGCGCACGAGGTGTAACAGAACCTTCCCGGCATGCATTTCGATCACGTTCGGCAAGACAAGCCAAGACAAGACAGACAAGACAAGACTCCGTAAATCACAATAATATTTAACTAATTACAGAGCGTGTTTTTTTCCTTTTTTATTCCAACATAATAATGGCCAACAAGAAGCGATCGATTGATTCAAAACATAGATCTGTGATCCAGGTTGCGTTGATTTTACTTCAAATCGGCATGATTTGTAGTGTTTTAAACTTCTGGGATCAGGGGCCATGCAGATGTAAGGAGAGAGACCTGTACGTTGCACAGAAGGGTTAATCTGTTAATCTGTCAGCCCTACATTTTTAAGCTTATACGTTGCAGGCAGTTAAAATGAAATAGAGATAGTTGCTGTGACGCTTTAAAGTGAAATCAACATTTTAACCTATTTAGGCCCGAAATCGACGTTTTCGAGTTTACGTGCTGGGTGAAATGAACAGCTTGCTGGATTTGAAGTGAAATCAACATCCTTGCCGTCATGCCTTAACGCGAAATCGCGTAAAGTGAACTGGCTGTAATTTGAGTGAAATTAACGTCTTTGCGGTCGCGTGATAACGTGAAATCACAATTTTAACGGTTTTAAAAACCTGAAATCAACATTTTTTAAGGTTACATCTTGATTGTTCTCCTTGGCCTAACACTGCACTAACCCTAACGCGTCCTGACCTTAACTCTAACGTTATCCGAAGCGCTAACCCTAACAATGAAGCGCTAGCGCTAACCCTCGGCAATAACCCTCACCCTTCAACGCTAACCCTAGTTTCAAGCGGTAACACTAAACGTTAACTCTAAGCCTAACCTTGTTCCGTAACCCTAGTTTCAAGCGGTAACCCTATTTCAAGCGGTAACCCTAGTTTCAAGCGGTAGCCCTAAGCGTTAACTCTAAGCCTAACCTTGTTCCGTAACCCTAGTTTTCAAGCGGTACCCTAAGCGTTAACTCTAAGCCTACCTTGTTCCGTAACCTAGTTCAGCGTAACCTATTTAAGCGTAACCCTAGTTTCAAGCGGTAGCCCTAAGCGTTAACTCTAAGCCTAACCTTGTTCCGTAACCCTAGTTTCAAGCCGTAGCCCTAAGCGTTAACTCTAAGCCTAACCTTGTTCCGTAACCCTTCAACGCTAGCCCTAGTTTCGAGCGGTAACCCTAACCCTAAGTAAAACCCTAAGGGTTTAAGTCCTTGCGGTGGCGTGATAATGTGAAATCAAAATTTTAAGTCTCTGTAAATGACCTGATATCAACATTGTCTAGCTTGCGCATTGCGGAAATTAACATCTGGCTGTAATTTGAGTGAACCGAACGTCTTTGCGGTCGCACGTTAACGTGAAATAAAAGTTTTAACGGTTTTAACCTGACATCAACACTTTTTGAGGTTACACGTTGCAAAAGATCAATATTTTGCTGGATTTTAAGTGAAATTACCGTCTTTGCGGTCACGTGCTGACGTGACAACAAATACAGGGTTTTTTGCATACGTAATATCTCGAAAACGAAACAAACTTCAGCAAAAAAACATGCAGAACATTGTCTAACGCACCTAAACAAAACTGCATGCGAAATTTGGAGCGTTTTTGATAAATTTCATTTTTGAGTAAAAAAAAACCGTAACGCCCTTTTTCCACTGAAGCCTTCAATTGCCTCAAGTAATTATACCGCGTTTGAGTTCAAGGCAGCTGAAGCAAAATCGTTGGATTTTCTGGCTTATCTATAGTAATTAAAGGTTGATATCAGTAGTATAACATAACAGGCCTATGATATTTCAATTTAGTGATTGGTGAATTTTCAGAACCGGATAGCAGCATCCACTGCCGAGGTGGAAAAAAAAGCACTAGTTTCATCTTTTTAATAGCATTCTCCGTCACTTTAGAGAAATTGAAAGAGAAATCCACCAGCAGGCGCCCCCCACCCCGCCCCCCAAAAAAAAAAAAAAAAAAAAACTCATCCAGTCGGTCACCTTCTTCTTTAGTTCCCCCCACTCGAAAACTTGCTGCGCCGCTCCCTGACAGCCATAACACTGCTGGAAAAATGGCCGGAGAAATCCAGGCTTTGAACGGGAGTTCAAACCCATGACCCCCCCCCATTTGCATTACTGATGCAATGCAGATGCAAATTGACTATTGTTGGACATTTATTACCAATCGGCATTCGTATACTTCAGACTGAGTATTACATTTGAATCCCATTTCAAAGCCCTGAATTTTTTCAGGTCATTTTTCCAGTAGTGTTTATGGGCTGCATTCGCAGCTTTCACTCTTTCATCCATTTGATTGCTACTGTGTAGAACATCTTTTACATGTACCATGCAGTCCAATGTAGTGTGCGGACCACACATTAAAGCTCCTAGATACAGTTGCGCCAGGGAGTAATGGTAAGTGAAACTGTACTTTGATCCACAGTTGTGGCTCTTAAACGGCCTGGAAAATTCAGAATCGGAAAGCAAGGTGATGTGTTTGGTTTTAACTGATATTAACAATGCGATGTTTGCATGTTTCCATTTCTGATGTCAATCTGTGAAAACAGTTGTTGGTAAAACTGAGAATTTTTAAAATAAATTAATGTAATAAACCTTTTGTTTGTGTGGGCCTAGCCTGGTGTGACTTAGACAAAGCAATGGTGTCTTTTTTTAAAGGTCATTTGAGGCCAATTTTGTGGTCTGGGTTTTAGTCTCACTCGGACTGAGACTGCTCGAGGATTTTATTCCGAGTCATTTTCAAACAAAACAGAAACCACTTTTTTGGTCCTTCTTGCAGCTTCTTGAAGCTTGTTCATTTGTCTGCGCCACAATGAATTTTTTGGAACTTTTCTTTCACCCAGTCCAGGTAACATTAGTATGTGTAAATTTTCAAAACTTTCCATCATTTAAAAAACACGGGAATTTTTTGTAATGATGTCGCTACTAATTGTGCGTCTGTCTTCTAATGAGATAATCGGTGATGAAACCAATCTAAAGTGCCAGAATTCATATTATGGGGCTATTATCTTAAAAGGGGGTTTGAATAATATCCTACTCGGTCAGTTAATTACATCTGGTGTTTACACGAGTTTTCTCTATTGAATATAGTGCAGGTAATCAAGCGAGATTGGGCTGGAGTTACCAAGAAAGATGTTTAAACCCGGCCAAAGGACGGATCCTACTTGGTGTCCTGTTGTGAGAAACACACTGGCCCGTCAAGTGACCCTTGGTGAAAGGAAATGAAGGTGATTTGAGGAATTCCTAACCGCAAAGATTATCCAGGCTGTGGCAAAATATGATGTATCTTGTAAACTCTGAGTCAATTGAGACTGAAACAAATGTGAAACTGTTTTCATTCAGTTGTAATGACATAATTTTTGCAATTTGTGACATCTTCCAGCAAAGACAAGTGCTCTTCACACTGTAGGGCTGTCACTAATTTTTTGAAGTAGGTGGGGAAACAAAACAAGTATCTGGAGATTGGGTGTTCTTACAATCTGCAGTGCATTTATGTAACTCTGTAAATTTTGTATGTTGTCACCTGACATAACAATTGAATAGTGCTTTCTTGTCTGCTACAAAATCATGCCTATTCACTACTTGCACAATACCATAATGCACCTCTTTAACCCCCCCAAAATTTTGCATACTCATTGTTTGCAATTTCTCCTGAGACATGAACATGTCCCAAGAGTAATCTACATTAATGCCTATGCAAAATTTTTTTTTTGGGGGGGGGGAGGGGGGTAAAAGAGGTGTATTATGGGATTTGTGCAAGTAGACAATGGACACAAATATATTAATTTTCCTAAGGGGTTGTAGGGGCATCTTTTTTGAGATGAAATCTAAACATTTCATTGTATCCTTTGAAGACTTACAGATACATTGTGATGTCCGGTTTAGTAGCAGTGGGATAAGTCTCTCTATACCTAATATTACTAGGGATGCCATAAAGTTTTGAGTCACCTGTTGCTTTCATCTTCACATTCATAACAAACTCGCTACTTCATAGGTGTATCATATCAACAACAGGAAAGTTCAGTCATAACATCAAGGGCTCATCATGCATGCCTAGCCATAACAGGTGTTACAGGTTACAGCCTTTATTGGCAGCTCCTAGTTATTATATGTGGACTAACAGACAGAAGTCAGAGCAGTTTTTAAATAGACTCTAGAAAGTTACAAAGAGATTTTCTTACATTTTGATATTTAAAAGTAGTTTCTAGTCATCTGGAAACAAACAATTTGAAGTCAAAATTGTCTGTTTTCCTTGAATGCATTTTTAAACCTTTGTCATATTTCAAAGAGGCTTTCTCTGAGGTATTTTATGATTGCGATGCATTATGTGGCATTATTGTTCAATCAAAATATTTCTCCATTTCTGATTGGTTAAAACCACACGCATAATTCACCGTAACCAGCTGCTGTTGACCGAATAATTACTGAACCAATGACATCAAAATTCCAGCCCGCTGCAAATTGTTGAACAGATGATGTCAAAATGACGTCAAAAGTACAGCCTGCTGCAAATTACATTGTATTGAACCATTGACTGAGAAAACCTGGGGACAAGGTTGTTTATATTTGGTAAGCAGAAAAACCAAGAGCAAAATGGCGAAACTCCTTTAAGAACAGGGAAATATTTTCAATGAATAATGCAGAGATTATTGAATTCGGCTTTCATAAGATATGAAGAATTCTGCAGATCTCGGAGGGTGTTATCCACCTCTGCCTTTAGCCTCTGTGAATAGCACCTCCTTGATCTGCAGGCGGAATTCATATTCTACTCAGCCTCATTCAATAATTGCTAAATATGGCCTTGCAGAAAACCATAGTTAGGTAAATAGCAAGGACATTTACAGCATAACATAATTCTTCATTTCTTTGAGAGATGTTTTGTTGAAAGCACAATAAAGACAGGATAGCATGATTGTATGCACTTCAAGTGTTAATTGGAAAGTGTTATCTCAAACATTTGTTGATGCAGCCAAATTTCTGCACATGATATAATGTTTGTGTGTGTAAGCTTGAATGTAACCTTGTTGTCAATGTTGTTGAAATAGAAATATTTAACTCTTATATAGAGTGAGTCTCAAAAGAAATCAGGCAGTTACGTTTTATTATTGTTTGAAATTAGCCAAGTAGTGAAATTGGTAAGTATTAAAAACTGGTCTAAAAAATGACTTTCCTGGTTATTTGCCCAGTTCCTAGGCCTCAAAATTGTAGAGGGGGTCTATCCTTTTTCGGTCATATGTTTTGCATCTATTTTTGGGAAAACTCAGTACTTTATTTATTCTTTCTTCATTCTTCATTCTTTCTTCATTCTCCATTCTTGCTTCATTCTCAATGCAGATCTGCTGTTGCATTTTATCAATTATTTAACTAATTTAATTTAATTATTTAACTAAGCCATTGTATCCTTCTTAGAGATAGTTAATTAAGGTGGAGTGGTACCCTATAAGAGACCAAAAGGTTTATTTTGAAATGGTGAAGAAAGATCAACTGCATGTGATTGCACTAATTAAGAGGAAATAAATTTTGCAGGGTTTATTTGAAGCCACATCCTTTAGAGCTACTGTGGTATTTTATAGCACTGACACCAACACATCCTGCTCTTTTTACAAAACAAGATTTGACTTTCAAACAAACAAGTGTAAATTTCTGTTTCGCCTTGTGCAATAAAGTAACGTTTTTACAGTTAACTCTTGTTTGGATTGCTCTTTATAATCTAGGGGTATAATGGTTGTATAAGATTAAGCCAAGTATAAAAGCGGTGCCCCACGAAGTACTTCTTATCCACTCAACACAATAACCTTAATTAGTATATACCACACAAGTGAATAGTACTTTTCGCGCGTGCTGATTGGCTAGCTCGGAGGTGATTAGCCAAGTACTTTTCACCTCCTAGCAGCTGAAGAAAAACAAAACGACTTTTGAATGTGAGGAGTGATCATCGCAGTAAATTTTCCAATTTAAGCAATTGGAAAGAAGAAGCCTGAAAAAATCAGGCTTCTTCTTTCCAATTGCTTAAATTGGACAATTTACTGCGATGATCACTCCTCACATTCATCTACAACCGCAGTACAAATATGAATTATTTCATATATACTACACAAAACGACTTTTGTCGGTACATTGTCGGAAGTAAAGTTACTCTTTTGGCCGCTAGTTATTCAGCTTGTGTGGTATATACTAAAACAATTATTCACCTCAGTGTCAAGGAAATAGTGGTGGATATCTAACCTCCACCCCGGTGATAATTGGTTAATTGGCACCCCCCGACCCCCCCCACCAGGGTTTTTGGCCTCTGAGGCCAAAAACCCTGGTGGGGGGGGTCGGGGGGTGCCAATTAACCAATTTTCACCGGGGTGGAGGTTAGATATCCACCACTATTTCCTTGACACTGAGGTGAATAATTTGTTTTATGTGATATACCTAGCACAAGCTGAATAACTAGCGGCCAAAAGAGTAACTTTACTTCCGACAATGTACCGACAAAAGTCGTTTTGTGTAGTATATATGAAATAATTCATATTTGTACTGCGGTTGTAGATGAATGTGAGGAGTGATCATCGCAGTAAATTGTCCAATTTAAGCAATTGGAAAGAAGAAGCCTGATTTTTTCAGGCTTCTTCTTTCCAATTGCTTAAATTGGAAAATTTACTGCGATGATCACTCCTCACATTCAAAAGTCGTTTTGTTTTTCTTCAGCTGCTAGGAGGTGAAAAGTACTTGGCTAATCACCTCCGAGCTAGCCAATCAGCACGCGCGAAAAGTACTATTCACTTGTGTGGTATATACTAATTAAGGTTATTGTGTTGAGTGGATAAGAAGTACTTCGTGGGGCACCGCTTTTATACTTGGCTTAATCTTATACAACCATTATACCCCTAGATTATAAAGAGCAATCCAAACAAGAGTTAACTGTAAAAACGTTACTTTATTGCACAAGGCGAAACAGAAATTTACACTTGTTTGTTTGAAAGTCAAATCTTGTTTTGTAAAAAGAGCAGGATGTGTTGGTGTCAGTGCTATAAAATACCACAGTAGCTCTAAAGGATGTGGCTTCAAATAAACCCTGCAAAATTTATTTCCTCTTAATTAGTGCAATCACATGCAGTTGATCTTTCTTCACCATTTCAAAATAAACCTTTTGGTCTCTTATAGGGTACCACTCCACCTTAATTAACTATCTCTAAGAAGGATACAATGGCTTAGTTAAATAATTAAATTAAATTAGTTAAATAATTGATAAAATGCAACAGCAGATCTGCATTGAGAATGAAGCAAGAATGGAGAATGAAGAAAGAATGAAGAATGAAGAAAGAATAAATAAAGTACTGAGTTTTCCCAAAAATAGATGCAAAACATATGACCGAAAAAGGATAGACCCCCTCTACAATTTTGAGGCCTAGGAACTGGGCAAATAACCAGGAAAGTCATTTTTTAGACCAGTTTTTAATACTTACCAATTTCACTACTTGGCTAATTTCAAACAATAATAAAACGTAACTGCCTGATTTCTTTTGAGACTCACTCTATATAAGAGTTAAATATTTCTATTTCAACAACATTGACAACAAGGTTACATTCAAGCTTACACACACAAACATTATATCATGTGCAGAAATTTGGCTGCATCAACAAATGTTTGAGATAACACTTTCCAATTAACACTTGAAGTGCATACAATCATGCTATCCTGTCTTTATTGTGCTTTCAACAAAACATCTCTCAAAGAAATGAAGAATTATGTTATGCTGTAAATGTCCTTGCTATTTACCTAACTATGGTTTTCTGCAAGGCCATATTTAGCAATTATTGAATGAGGCTGAGTAGAATATGAATTCCGCCTGCAGATCAAGGAGGTGCTATTCACAGAGGCTAAAGGCAGAGGTGGATAACACCCTCCGAGATCTGCAGAATTCTTCATATCTTATGAAAGCCGAATTCAATAATCTCTGCATTATTCATTGAAAATATTTCCCTGTTCTTAAAGGAGTTTCGCCATTTTGCTCTTGGTTTTTCTGCTTACCAAATATAAACAACCTTGTCCCCAGGTTTTCTCAGTCAATGGTTCAATACAATGTAATTTGCAGCAGGCTGTACTTTTGACGTCATTTTGACATCATCTGTTCAACAATTTGCAGCGGGCTGGAATTTTGATGTCATTGGTTTCAGTAATTATTCGGTCAACAGCAGCTGGTTACGGTGAATTATGCGTGTGGTTTTAACCAATCAGAAATGGAGAAATATTTTGATTGAACAATATTGCCACATAATGCATCGCAATCATAAAATACCTCAGAGAAAGCCTCTTTGAAATATGACAAAGGTTTAAAAATGCATTCAAGGAAAACAGACAATTTTGACTTCAAATTGTTTGTTTCCAGATGACTAGAAACTACTTTTAAATATCAAAATGTAAGAAAATCTCTTTGTAACTTTCTAGAGTCTATTTAAAAACTGCTCTGACTTCTGTCTGTTAGTCCACATATAATAACTAGGAGCTGCCAATAAAGGCTGTAACCTGTAACACCTGTTATGGCTAGGCATGCATGATGAGCCCTTGATGTTATGACTGAACTTTCCTGTTGTTGATATGATACACCTATGAAGTAGCGAGTTTGTTATGAATGTGAAGATGAAAGCAACAGGTGACTCAAAACTTTATGGCATCCCTAGTAATATTAGGTATAGAGAGACTTATCCCACTGCTACTAAACCGGACATCACAATGTATCTGTAAGTCTTCAAAGGATACAATGAAATGTTTAGATTTCATCTCAAAAAAGATGCCCCTACAACCCCTTAGGAAAATTAATATATTTGTGTCCATTGTCTACTTGCACAAATCCCATAATACACCTCTTTTACCCCCCTCCCCCCCCCCAAAAAAAAAATTTTGCATAGGCATTAATGTAGATTACTCTTGGGACATGTTCATGTCTCAGGAGAAATTGCAAACAATGAGTATGCAAAATTTTGGGGGGGTTAAAGAGGTGCATTATGGTATTGTGCAAGTAGTGAATAGGCATGATTTTGTAGCAGACAAGAAAGCACTATTCAATTGTTATGTCAGGTGACAACATACAAAATTTACAGAGTTACATAAATGCACTGCAGATTGTAAGAACACCCAATCTCCAGATACTTGTTTTGTTTCCCCACCTACTTCAAAAAATTAGTGACAGCCCTACAGTGTGAAGAGCACTTGTCCTTTGCTGGAAGATGTCACAAATTGCAAAAATTATGTCATTACACTGAATGAAAACAGTTTCACATTTGTTTCAGTCTCAATTGACTCAGAGTTTACAAGATACATCATATTTGCCACAGCCTGGATAATCTTGCAGGTTAGGATTCCTCAAATCACCTTCATTTCCTTTCACCAAGGGTCACTTGACGGGCCAGTGTGTTTCTCACAACAGGACACCAAGTAGGATCCGTCCTTTGGCCGGGTTTAAACATCTTTCTTGGTAACTCCAGCCCAATCTCGCTTGATTACCTGCACTATATTCAATAGAGAAAACTCGTGTAAACACCAGATGTAATTAACTGACCGAGTAGGATATTATTCAAACCCCCTTTTATGATAATAGCCCCATAATATGAATTCTGGCACTTTAGATTGGTTTCATCACCGATTATCTCATTAGAAGACAGACGCACAATTAGTAGCGACATCATTACAAAAATTTCCCGTGTTTTTTAAATGATGGAAAGTTTTGAAAATTTACTCATACTAATGTTACCTGGACTGGGTGAAAGAAAAGTTCCAAAAAATTCATTGTGGCGCAGACAAATGAACAAGCTTCAAGAAGCTGCAAGAAGGACCAAAAAAGTGGTTTCTGTTTTGTTTGAAAATGACTCGGAATAATATCCTCGAGCAGTCTCAGTCCGAGTGAGACTAAAACCCAGACCACAAAATTGGCCTCAAATGACCTTTAAAAAAAGACACCATTGCTTTGTCTAAGTCACACCAGGCTAGGCCCACACAAACAAATGGTTTATTACATTAATTTATTTTAAAAATTCTCAGTTTTACCAACAACTGTTTTCACAGATTGACATCAGAAATGGAAACATGCAAACATCGCATTGTTAATATCAGTTAAAACCAAACACATCACCTTGCTTTCCGATTCTGAATTTTCCAGGCCGTTTAAGAGCCACAACTGTGGATCAAAGTACAGTTTCACTTACCATTACTCCCTGGCGCAACTGTATCTAGGAGCTTTAATGTGTGGTCCGCACACTACATTGGACTGCATGGTACATGTAAAAGATGTTCTACACAGTAGCAATCAAATGGATGAAAGAGTGAAAGCTGCGAATGCAGCCCATAAACACTACTGGAAAAATGACCTGAAAAATTTCAGGGCTTTGAAATGGGATTCAAATGTAATACTCAGTCTGAAGTATACGAATGCCGATTGGTAATAAATGTCCAACAATAGTCAATTTGCATCTGCATTGCATCAGTAATGCAAATGGGGGGGGGTCATGGGTTTGAACTCCCGTTCAAAGCCTGGATTTCTCCGGCCATTTTTCCAGCAGTGTTATGGCTGTCAGGGAGCGGCGCAGCAAGTTTTCGAGTGGGGGGAACTAAAGAAGATGGTGACCGACTGGATGAGTTTTTTTTTTTTTTTTTTTTTGGGGGGCGGGGTGGGGGGCGCCTGCTGGTGGATTTCTCTTTCAATTTCTCTAAAGTGACGGAGAATGCTATTAAAAAGATGAAACTAGTGCTTTTTTTTCCACCTCGGCAGTGGATGCTGCTATCCGGTTCTGAAAATTCACCTATCACTAAATTGAAATATCATAGGCCTGTTATGTTATACTACTGATATCAACCTTTAATTACTATAGATAAGCCAGAAAATCCAACGATTTTGCTTCAGCTGCCTTGAACTCAAACGCGGTATAATTACTTGAGGCAATTGAAGGCTTCAGTGGAAAATGGGCGTTACGTTTTGTTTTTACTCAAAAATGAAATTTATCAACAAACGCTCCAAATTTCGCATGCAGTTTTGTTTAGGTGCGTTAGGCAATGTTCTGCATGTTTTTTTTGCTGAAGTTTGTTTTCGTTTTCGAGATATTACGTATGCAAAAAAAACTGTATTTGTTGTCACGTCAGCACGTGACCGCAAAGACGGTAATTTCACTTAAAATCAGCAAAATATTGATCTTTTGGCAACGTATAACCTCAAAAAATGTGATGTCAGGTTAAAACCGTTAAAACTTTTATTTTCACGTTAACGTGCGACCGCAAAGACGTTGGATTCACTCAAATAACAGCCAAATGTTAATTTCCGCAATGCGCAAGCTAGACAATGTTGATATCAGGTCATTTACAGAGACTTAAATTTGATTTCACATTCTCACGCCACCGCAAGGACTTAAAACTTCAGGGTTTTACTTAGGGTTAGGGTTACCGCTCGAAACTAGTGCTAGCGTTGAGGGTTAGGGTTACGGAACAAGGTTAGGCTTAGAGTAAACGCTTAGGCTACGGCTTGAAACTAGGGTTACGGAACAAGGATTAGGCTTAGAGTTAACGCTTACGCTACCGCTTGAAACTAGGGTTAACGCTTGAAATAGAGTTACCGCTTGAAACTAGTGGGTTACGGAAAACAAGGTAGGCTTAGAGTTAACGCTTAGGGCTACCGCTTGAAACTAGGGTTACGGAACAAGGTGTGGCTTAGAGTTAACGCTTAGGGCTACCGCTTGAACTAGGGTTACCGCTTGAAAAAGGGTTACCAGCTTGAAACTAGGGTTACGGAACATGGTTAGGCTTAGCGTTAACGTTTAGTGTTACTGCTTAAAAGCTTAAAAATGTGGGCTGACAGATTAACAGATTAACCCTTCTGTGCAACGTACAGGTCTCTCTCCTTACATCTGCATGGCCCCTGATCCCAGAAGTTTAAAACACTACAAATCATGCCGATTTGAAGTAAAATCAACGCAACCTAGATCACAGATCTATGTTTGAATCAATCGATCGCTTCTTGTTGGCCATTATTATGTTGGAATAAACAAGGAAAAAAAACACGCTCTGTAATTAGTTAATATTATTGTGATTTACGGAGTCTTGTCTTGTCTTGTCGTCTTGGCTTGTCTTGCCGAACGTGATCGTAATGCATGCCGGGAAGGTTCTGTTACACCTCATGCGCGGGTAAACATGGAGGATGATGCAAGAAAAATTTTATAAGTCTAAAAGCAGTTCTCATTTTCCAAACTTTGAAGCTAGCAACGCTTGGCAAATGGGCCGCAACTCACGACAGGGTTTTATTCTTGGGCAAGAACTGCTCTTGGACTTTGCTGCCTGGATCGACCTGACTTCGAACGCTGATAACTGACTTGCCGCTGATATCAGTTGCGTTGGAAGTTACAGAACACGTTTTGCTTCTTTAAAACGTGCTGGCGACTTACGGGTTATCAAGGCTTTATGATGCCTATCAACCACCAGGCAGGCTACAAGGTACTTAAAAACAATGCTTAAGATATTAGTCGAAAGAGCTGTACTGCATCATGCATCACTTCTCTTTGCTTTGACGCTCGATCGAAATTCACGTGTTGTCTCACGTCACAATAACCTGTATAAAAAAATATCTCCAGATTCCCGCTGTATACGCATTTTTTTAAAAATAGATATCTTTTTTTTTGAAAAAAGAAAAGGAACAGAGCGAAAAAAAAATTGAGCGACCTCGTATCGAACCGGCTTCACGGCAAAACAAATTCGAATTTGGCCCATTCAGCGCCTCATCCGCTTGTGCTAACGAAGCAGTAGTAAGAGCTTAAGGTATTATAGTGAGTTGATCGCTTAGCGAAACAAAAGGTTTCTTTTGTTTTCCATTCAACAAAAGGTCCCCAGAGGATGCCCTTGGAAAAATGTGTTTTTTGCATACGTAATATCTCAAAAGGAAGCAAACTTCAGGGAAAAAACATGCAGAACATTGTTTGACACACGGAAACAAAACTGCATGCGAAATTTAGAGCGTTTTTGACAAAGTTCACTTTTCAGTAAAAAACCTAACGCCCTTTTTCCACCGAAGCCTTCAATTATTGCACGAGGCTGAGTATGATATGAAGAGTTATGCAGTTCGAGGGGGTTATCTGCCAAAGCCGAAGGCTTGAGCCCGGTAGATAACAACCTCCGAGATCTGTATATCTTCATATCATATGAAAGCCAAGTTTAATATTGTTTTTATTCATTCAAAATATTTACATGGCAAAACAAAACAGTAACTGAAAATAATTTATTTAGTGAATGATAATAAAGTTATTGTACATCATTTACTTGAAAAGTGCCAAAATTACGCTTTCTGTTTGTGTTGCGGTCGGTAAATTTGTTTGCGATGTCAATGGTGGAAAGCCTGTCCATTCTTTCTTTGTGTATGTTTGTAACTGTCAGGTTACTAAATCGTTCCTGGTTCATTCTTGAACGGCCTCCGGGCAGTCGAAAAGGATCTTTCACCGGCTGCACTGGTTTGCTGGATTTACGAGAATCAGCTTACATAACGTGATAGCTTCTTTTATCATTTCCCATTCTGGGTTGGGTAGCTCTTTAATTTTTGCTATGATGTTGTCAAAACAAAAATAATCACCATCCTTCAGCAGCACTTGTAAAATTTCCATCTGGGCAGTTAACACGGAAATAGTAACATCATTGTTGTGCAGTTTTTCCATAAACTTTAGCTCTTCGGAATTGAGGGTCTTAATTAATTAACAGAGACTCCATCTTTGCATACGTATCAAAGCTTCGCTGGTCAATAGCGTTTAACATCAAGTCAATAGCTTCAAAGTATATTCGCCTGTAATAGTCTTGTGCGGTCACAGGATATGTTGGCTCTCTAGTGCCAATTTCAATTCTTCTTGGTGCGCGAGTTCTCCTTGGTAACATTGGTCCACTCATAGAGGGATAGCTTTTACTTTTCAGTAAAACTACCTCTGTCATAAATGTAAAATGATCTGAAGCTTGTATTGTTTCGCATCTTCTGCAGAACGTCTTTTGTAAGACAAGCTACTTGTTTGCCACTTAGAGCTGACATCTTTGTTTGTTGTAAGGTTCTTGACAAGTTATCTGTGTGAGAAAACAGCCGCTGTCCTAAACTCAACCCAAAGAAGAAGTCAAAAGCGTTCATTTGTGCTTGGCATCCAATGATCCTTCCACGTATATCGGACTGGAGTTTCTCACCAAGGGAAATTGTCCACTCCTGAAGAAGAGCTGCATAATTGTCTAGGATTCGCTGAAAACAGCTTGTGCGTACTGTCCATCAAGTGGGGCAAAGGCCAAGTATGCCTTTGGTTTCAGATTCATTTCTTTTTTTCCCCCAGGAGATTTTCTCGTTTTGGTGAAACTTTACGAGGGAAACAATTTCTTTAGCTGTGTCCATAGTGTCTGATAACAACTTACAGTTTTTTCGCGGTGTCCTTTACACTTAAGCTGAGTGAGTGTCCATGACAGTGAGTAGGATAAGCCTTTGGTTGGAGGTCCTGGATTCTTTATGCCACACCAGTTTTATGTCCCATCGCGTTGCTGGCTCCATCATTGCATTGTCCCCTACAATTAACTAATGATAACTGTAGTTTTAATAACACATCTTTTATAACCAACACTATAGTCTCCGCGCTGATGTACAGGTATATTGTAAAACCCAAGGAAATCTTTGTGGGCCTCTAACTCTTTGTCAACCCATCGAATGCAGATGGTTAGTTGTTCCTTGTCACTGATATCTGTGTACTCGTCGCATATGATTGAGAAAAAGCCACCCCTGATTTCCGATACCAGATCACGGATGACATGATTGCCATGATGGCAATTATTTCATTTTTGAATATCGTTTGAGGTGTATCTGTCTTCTTTCCTCTCTAACCATTTTAAGAGAAGAGGCTGGTCCTTCAGTTCCCTCTTAGTTTAAGTAACTGAATAAAGTTTGATTCATCATCGGTATCACCCTGCATAGCCTGTCCTTGCTGGGCAAGATACTGCAAACATTCAATGACTTTGATGAAGCATATACGGTTAGACTCCATTGTCTTTTTTGCTGCATCACTGGACATTTCCCACACATTTCTGCAAGTTCTGGAAAGGTTTGTTTCATAGTCAATGGCTATTTTGTGGCATTCAGACACTTGATGCTCCTTGAATCGCGCCAACGTCTTTTTCTAGTTTGAAAACCCTTTAGAGATAAAGCAGACTTCCTTACTTCTGGCAGCTTGAAGATTTGATTTTGCATTTTGTTGCATGCAAATGAAACACATCACAGAATCGCTTTGCTCATTATAGTGTAGCCAGGGAAATTCCGAAAACCACTTGGATTGAAATGCGCTGTTTTGTCACAATGCTTTTTTAGAAAGTTGAAATCCGCAGGTTGGAATGGTTCTGATATATTGATCTCTACAGCTTCGCTGGTTGTTGACTGATGAACTTGTCGTTGGATTAGAGGAGGCTGCAACTCGACTGGATATTGTGGCTTCTACTTCACTAGTGAAGTTGATTGTTTTGCACATTCTTTTGGGTGGAGGCTCTTTTAAACAATGTAAATGAAACATTATTAAACCAATATTTTAAAAACTATGTCACATGAAAAAGTGACTGGAAATAAATAAATTCAATTATAGAACAGATTCAAAAAAAGTAGCAAAAATTATGCAGAGTTTACTCACCAGATAAAGAAGGTTTTCCATTTTGTTTGAAAAGTAATCAGAAATTTTAAGAGATCTCTTCTTTGCATTACTAGTGGTATGTGAAGTCTTGTTGTTCATTTTTTATTTTGCCGTGTACCATGTGCACTTCTTTGTTCGTAATAACCGCCTGATTGAATGTTCCTTGATGACCAGAGCTATACACAATTCTGCAGTTTAAGTACTGTCAATGACAAAATGTCTTTTAAACAGGCCACCTTCAACAAAACTTGCAGTTGGAATGCTCGATGAGCCATGAAGCCTGACATCAAAAGACAGACTTCGCACTGATCCAGCTAAAATCAGACGCACAATACCAAGAGAAACAATAACTTCATGATCTTCCAAAAATCAAGGTTGAAACTAATAAACAATTTGTTTGAGAATCGCCTTATAAACTAAACCCAGTTATTACTTTGTAAGTAAGTAAGTAAGTAAACACTTTATTTATAGAGGGTAAACACTAAATAGCTTAGAGCTAATAAACTTGTGGCCCTCAAACTGAATTAGAAAACAATTACAGCATACAAATATCTAAATCAATACTATACTAATCTAAAAATTCTATTAAATAATGAATTAAGTTAATATCAATCTAAATACTAAAATGATTTAAACTAAGCTGTTTTTTAAAAATTTGGATCGAAATTGACCAATTACGAAACAACGCGTTTTCCTGCAGCTGAGAGGTCTGCAGGAAAAAGAAGCCATTTAAAAGAGGTTTACCTCTGCTAGGTTAGAAAGTAAAAAAATATTTT
>JAHPZR010026712.1:20000-25072 GCA_019787425.1 Platygyra sinensis
TGCAGGTCAAAGTTTTCCTATCTTAACCAATGGGAGTCTTGTTTGGCCTGTCAACCATTTCTATCCTCAAAAGTAGCTTTTGAAGAGTTGTTCTCTGAAGTCTTAAGGCTTCGCCTTTGATAAAGCCTTTCTGACTCGTGGAGGGTGGCAGGAGGTGAAGTGTGTATATTGGAAAGTTTCTGCCGGTTTGAATAGTGTGCGCACGTCGAGAATGGATTCCTTCTTTAATCTTTTGCCCTTGTATGCGCGTGTATCCACAAAAGTTATTTCTGTATCTGAAATTTCAGCCGTGATTTTTATGGTCGGATGATAGCTATTTGCTAACTCGATAAACATATTGAAATGCTTCCCTTGAATATGTACGAAAAGAGTTACCTATCGGGGATAGAGTAACCTTTGAAAATGCCCATCAAGATTTGGAATATGACTGGCTCTGACGAAGAAGAAAGAGAATCAGCAGAAGACCAAAGAGAAAATTCCCTTGACCTCAATGTGATCAACTTTTTATCAAGATCAATTCGTACTCGCTTTGGCAGAGTTATTTCTTTGTCACATCGAGCTCTAGACATTTTTATGCCTGTGATTTCGGATGTCGGTTTCAGGATTTTCTCAGCACGTTCACCAAACCGGCCTCTATTCGCTTTAGGATTAGGTACACTTTACTACAACAATACAATCGTAATATACAGCAAATGGTGTCGTGTAACTGGTTGAACTCGTCGCCTGATTAAAACTGGAAGCAGCTGAAACATTGCAATTACGATCTACATCTTAATTGACTACATCCTGAAACAAACATGTGATTATTGCAGTATTTGCTATGATGAATCGTGAACCACAGCCTCTTTCTGGACACATGAATATGGTCTCTTGGCACCTTTTTTTAATGACAGCGGATCAGGTAACAACTTCGATTGACTTGAGTTGAATTTCGTGATTCGTGAAATTTTGTTAAAACTGTGCGTGAAGTGTGAATTTTGTTAAAAGTTGTGCGTGAAACGGGATCATGACCCCCCCCCCCCCCCCCCCTCTCCTTTGTCACCCTCTCCTTTTAATAATGGTGATCTAAGACTGAGTGGAGTCCAATTTGGTCTGTAATAATATTATACGAGTGATTAATAAAATCAGACAAAGGTGAAGCAGGAGTCTGATTTGTCAATCAAGAGTATGATTACAGACTGAATTGGATGACACAATATCCTGTAACCAAACTGAATTAATCATAACCATTACAATTTCCCACAAAAGTAAAAGTTTCATTTGAAAAAAGAGCTTCTTATAGCCACTTTTAAATATTATAAAATTTATATGGAGAATAGCTTGCAGAATATGGTTCTCAAGTTTCTTTCAAAACAGTCACCATAGACTGTTCTGAAATTTTTACAGTCAGTCTCTTGAATTGGTTACTATTAACAGTGATTGTAATCCATGTTGTGATCGTTTACTTTTTGTGGAGAAGACTTAAAATGATTGGCTCATGTAATTGTCCAATATTGACAGTTGTCCAATTACAGACAACTGTTTCATGAGTGTCTGATTACAACTATGCAGATTAATCAGAGCAAAAATTGATAATGGTAATAGGACTGAGTGGAGTCCAATTCAGTCTGTAAAAAAGTTTGCATGACAAGCATAAGAATAGAACAGTAATAGTACAGGATTTTGCTTTTCTTCTTCCTCTTTTACACACAGTTTCTTTATTACAAACATGCTGTTATCAATCCTGCAATTCTGTTTGCCACGAAAACTGCATTACCTTTTCCTGTGTTGATACTAAACACTGATTGGTTCAAGCAACTTAAGTTTGAATTCATTTTTTACTTGACCTTGGCAGTTGGAAAAGATCCAAATACCAGTGGATTATCAGTTTTTTTTTTTTTAAACAGTGATTTTCTCAGTAGACAACACAGAGAAGTGACGGAATACTGTGTTCAGGATATATCCTCCTTCGAATATTAATTAATTTGGATTTGCATAAATGTGACAGAAAGCATACAGTAGCTGCTGTAAGTAAAAGTAATGTAAGCACTTGAAGTGAGATTTTTACAAACTAACAAGGAATGCCAATGAAGCTGACCTGGTGATCATAATTACCATTTTACTAACCTTGACCCTACTTGAAAAAGTTAAGGTAGTTTTACACATACATGTAGTACAAGAATTTAAAGCTACTATTGACAATACTGGACGAAGTGCAGAATTTCCAATTTATTGTTTGCTGCTGTCGTATCAGAGTATAAAACATAGAAAAAGCGTGTTTTATTGTTTTGTGCGCATAAAATCTGTATCATAAAACAAATGAAGAAGCCTACAAATGTGTCCCAAAAATGATCAAAGAAAAGCGTAGAGTTTCTAAGCCTCTACAGCCTGTAGTACCTCCATATAGCAAGTAAAGAACCCTTAGAGCATTTCCAAGCCAAGCGAAAAGAATCCTACCCCTCTACTTTTCTACTCTACTCTGCTCCACTCCGCTCTGCTCTACTTTACTGTACTGATGATACAAATGGTAGAAAGGCCAAACACTCCTGTATTGATCAACAAGATAGGGAAATTTTGACTTTCAAAGCTTTGCTTTATTTAAATGCGGCTGTTCAGTCTGTACATTGTCTTGCGTGGTGTATATGCCATTGTTCGGCTTGGTTCAGGCAAGACCATGGTTTCGATCCTCCATGTGGATCTCATGTGAAACTCGAGTAAGCGACAAGCAGATAACAGCAAAGATCATGCAGACCTCAAAAAATTTGCCTGAGAACCGTCAAGCAGCTTAACTCTGTACTAAAAATCCTCCTTTTAACACAACATGAAGTGCCCTTCATAAACACGAGTGAACCAACTAAACGGTAGCCTGCGAGAAAGCTATACACCGTTGTTTAGTGAAATTCTAATTTTTCTTTCAGCTATCTGATCAAGCTTATGTTTTTCAAGCTTGATGTAACGACATGATTCAAATGCAACTGTTGACGTTCAAGTCTGTTGAATGTGTCTTTGTTCGGCTTAGTCAAGACCATGGTTTCGATCTTCCATGTGGATCTCATTAGTTACCGGTATTTGTAAAATACTCCGTACGTCTTAAGTTATTAGCGTAACTCGTACATTTGTGAGAAATGTAACACGTTTGCGGCTTGGCACAAAACCTTTCGTGACTGCAAATGATAATTTATTCAAAATTATTAAGTTCACGCTTACGTCATCAGTATGGAATTTTCTGCGGTGAATCGCAGACGTCCTTCACGCGAAACGCCACTCGGGCCGGGAGCGAAGAAGGGCGGCTGTTTTCGCAGGCTAACTAAACGGCGATTGAACAAATGCCACGAATTGTAAAAGTCGTGTAGGCTGTCAACCCCATTTTATAGATAACTGATTTCTATTGACGACCCATTCTATGTGTGTGACATACCAGCATTCAACTAGCGGCATCGACAAAACCTGGACCAGACCACGGATCAGACCATGGACCAGACCACAGACCGGACCACGGACTGGACCAAGGAAAAAATTTCAAAATTCAAGATCAAAATTCCAAACTGTTTTACTGAGCAAATTACACTAGAGTAACTATTGTATCATTTAATCCATGTGTGATATTCCTTGATTTCTTTATAATAACAAAGTCAAACTGTCATAAAACAAGTCAGCTTAATAAAAGGACGAACGTATGAATCAAAACACAAAAACCCTAAACACACTAAACAAATTAACCACACCTGATGATTAAATGAACCAATTTCCAATTTTGAGACAAGTCAATAGATCGTTTTCACTGTCACGCAATAAAAAAATTTATTAAATCCATTTTGAAATCACTGGCTATCCTTGCAATCTGATTGGCTCTCTGGGGTGCGATTTATTCACGAATCGCACTATTTTTTGGTCTAAATCGCATCTTTTTCTCAGCCAATGAGAAAGGGACAGTAAAACAAAACAACCAATCAGATTTCAAGGTTAGTTTAATGTAACCAAAAAAAATTTAGGAAAACGAAAGCCGTGTTGCGAGTTTTGCAACTACAGGTCAAAACTTTGTTGTTGCCTTTTCTTTTCAAGACAATTGACGAATTTAATTAATAATATTACAGTTTCTGAATAATGATAATGAGCTCCTTCAGGCTGAAGGTCTTCTTCACAAGAAGTTTCCAACATTCAACATCTATTTTGACGAATGTTTTGGCGTTCTTTCTTCAACATCTTGTCAAGATCCGTCTGATACCGAGTCCAGCAAAACATAAACAAACGAAAACCACACAACAACAAATTCATAGCCATCTCAAGAAGGAACATGTTTCCAGGTTCGCGGTAGTTTCAAACGAAGCAATACAAGAGCTCAACTCTGTCGCTGTGAATTAACATACGTAGTCTCTCGACAGATTTCGACCCGCTCCACAAAACAGTGGATGAACGCCATCTTGAAAAATATATCTTGAAACAAAATAACGGCGCCGCACGAACTTGACAAGGTTCCGAGCATAATAAAGTTCTGTGCCGAGGTCACAAAAAGAAGCAGAGATACCAACGAGCTTGAATCCCTTAAAATCATACAGAGTGCCATTGAACAGTAATTAAAAGAGAAAACCATCCACAGCTGGGCATCGTGCAGTCGAGGGAGTTTCACAACTCAACAGAAAATTATCCATCGCAGAATTACACTGGCTGCACCCTCAAATTCCTTCTCTAAAGACAACAAGAAGTCTCAGCCTCAACCGCAGAAAAAAGGCAGGTCTTCCATCATTGATTCAGGCGACGAAAATCGAACTTTGATGCATGAAAGAGTCACTACTTTCGTTCTCACTTCAGAACTGGTTGTTTGTTTGTTATGCTTGAATGAGTTTTCGTCACATGACAACGTTTTGCATACTAAATGGCTGTCAAATCGCTTCCGGTTGCGCTATTTCTAACAAACCCGGCTCGGCTTGGAACAATAAATCAAAATCTAAATTTCAGGCCATAAAATTGTGCGATTTCAAAATGGATTTAATAAAGTGGTAATTGAACTTCGGGTCGTGCAATTTTGGTCTGAAATCATACTTGTGATTTCAAATCGAACTCGCGCTGCGCGCTCGTTCGATTTTGAAATCACG
>JAHPZR010026713.1:0-16470 GCA_019787425.1 Platygyra sinensis
GTAGCAATTGGGTTCGTTACGACGGCATGAGTACGACGTTTGAACTGGGCCTAAGATCATCTCCCACGTACAGTAATTTCAATCTTTATTTCTAGCCTTTGTATTTATTCGTTCTCCTTCAGACGTTCACTGTTTAGATGAGGGATTCTGCATGAACATAGTATAGATTTAGCCTAGCCTACAAGCGGAGCTCCTCGGTTGCTTTTTGTTACTAATGATAATAATCCAACATGTACTTCGGACGATTTTGTAGTTTCCATCCGAACTGTCTAAGACTACGTCAGCCGATCAAGTTTAGATGGTGTGATGACGAAAATAGTCCCTAAATCTCTAGTAAACGCATGTGAAAAGTTGACGATAAGATGAATTTTTTTATGTCCTGTTGATCATTTATTTCGTCATAGCGTTGCAAAGCAGCCGTGGGTCCACGAAGCGATAATCCGCAGACTACTTTGACAATGTTATGAAACCCATTGTTGATAACAGGACAGTTCCATAAAAAGCTAAAGTAATTTTTTTAAAAAATAAATCATCGCACACATTGTAAATTAATGTGTCTGCCCGCTTATTGACAATGGAGAGTAGCCAACGAGCGCGGGAGCATTTCTGTAGTTAATGTAAAATCGGAAATGATCGTGAACAAAAGAAAAACAGATTGCAAATGCAAGATATTAAAATTTCACTATCATGGAGCGTATGCGATAGCCATCCACTCTGTGACTGAGGGCGCCTGTCATGACTGTCATGTTTTAATTACTTATTCTATCTTGTTTTATTTCAGGTACGTTAAGTTTCACCTCGCGTTTTACAACGAAAACAATGTCCTCGTTACTCACCCACTCTTCACGGCACGGAATTATCTCAGGTTATTACACAGGGAGCCCTCCCATCCGTTTAGAATATGAATAAAGAATCAACCTACCTTATCACGCGTGTTTTGTGTTTTGTGGCGGCCATTTTGAATTTTTAATACTTGCGCGGAGCGCGCTGTCTGCTAGTGCGAGGGCTGGAACTTAGATTTTAGAAGTCTGGGACTCGCAAATTTTCGAGCGATTTCCGTAATTTCGGTTCCAGATCTCGCACTAACAGACCGCGCGCTCTCTGGCAAACTCTTTCCTTTCTGTATGTCTATTCGTCACCTCACGGTTGAAATGTGCCAAACTATTATGGAAAATATTAGAAAAAAAAAAAAACAAAAAACAAGCAAACAGCGCAAATGAAATTGAGGGTTTTGCTCATTAGCTTTCATTGATGGTCACACAATGCACGCACTCGTGAAATGAACAGTTGAAAGAACAGTGTCTTTTCTTTGTAGGACGAATTTTCCTTTGGACCTCCTCTGCTCATTTCCTACAGACATCATTGTATTAGTCATTTGGCCTGACAGCCTCGGTAAGCTTAATATTTTTTCCTTCAGAAGTCTCTCTTTCTTGACTGATATATAACTTATATACAGCAGTGAAGGCACTGTTTCGTTATTCTTAATCATCAATATATTTCTTTCTTGTCGTAGGCGTTCTCCGCATTCTATCGTTGGCTCGCCTTAACAGATGCTTATATATTTACAAAACTGTAAGTTTAATAACCGTCAAAGTAAAAAAGTAAATTAATTTGGCGGAGGCACATATACTATAGTGCAGATACTTTCTATTCTGTAATCCATAAACGTACGAGCCGGAGTTGGGGGTGGGGGGGGGGGTGCTGCAGCCCCCCCAAATTTTGGGCAACGCCGATTTTTTGGGCAGCAAGAGAAATTTGGGCAAAGCTTACCTGAGGTCGGCATTGTTAAACTAGTTAAATTCACACGTGACAGAGGTTGCCTAGCAGGTAACGAGCTTCTGGTCATTAGTAAAGGGGATCATAAGTTCATATACATATTTCTTTTTTTTTTTGTTAATTTTGGGCATTGTACTGTACTGCACTGCACTAGATGGGGTTGTAAATTAATTAAAATTAATTAGAATCAATTTCGGCAAAACATTCTAGAATCATATCGTAGATTATCGACTGGAGTCCGGAGACTCTCAGAAGATCTGAGTCACGTGTTAGACAACCACTTGTCGTCTGAATTACTAGAGAAAATGTTAAATGTTGATCTATTCGATATATTTCCAGGGTTTTCTAAGGTGTTGCATATCCTTGCAGTGATACCTGCTACATCGAGTTCAGCAGAGCGATCATTCAGTGCGTTGCGCCGATCGAAAACTTACCTCCGCAGCACCATGTGGGGCAACAACGTGTCAGCAACATGGCACTTATTAACACTCAGAGGGCATATGCTAACTCTATAGTCAATAATGACATGGATCGTATCATTGATATCTTTGGCCGTCGAAATGGAAGAGACAGCTATTTCTTTTAAGATTTAAAGAGTTTTTTGAGCTCATATGATAGACTTATATGTAAGGATATTTTCACTTCATATGTAGGCCATTGTTAGTGCATCGTATGACCCTCGTTTCCTTTTTCGACTGTTTCGTAAAAATTTGAGCAGCTTCTAAGAATTTTTTTAGCAAATGGTTCATCGCCCCCCTTGCCCGCACGCTTATTCTGTAATCATCAGAGTGGTTAGATAGTCAATTGCAACAACAGGAACGGGTGCCTGATATTCAGTTATAACCTTGGGAGGGATGTTGTGTTATGAGTAGTGAGCTGGGCTAGCTCTTGATCGAGCGGCCTGGGTTCGAGTTGGGTAATTGTGTTGTGTTCTTTTGCAAGGCACCTTCCCCCCCCTCCCCCAGTACCGTTCTCCACCCAGGTGTATAATTTAGTACCAGGTGAAACCCTGCGGATTAAGTCTCCTTCTCATGTGATGCTATTGCAATTAGGAAAACATCCCACTGTATAATCCTTTTGGCTTGACGCGAACTTTACCTTTAACATATAACCTGCCGCAGAAAATCACAACGACACTGTTCTACTTTTAATCTCCTTCAGTGAGTTATTTAGCCATTTGGCTTCTTTTATCTGACTTATTTCCTTGTGTCTTTTCCAGCAACAATTCTTTCGATTCATGACAGAATCAATGGGGAAATATACAAACCTGTTGGGGTAGGTAGAATAAGATTGTTAAATTTTGAGCCGATTCCACTAACTTTCTTGAAGTTGTAACTCAAACAGTACATTGCTATGAACCCCAATGAAAAACAACAACAACAAAAGATAATTATGAAAACAAACGAAACGAGCGTGGTCAGTAATAGGCCATTTCCGAGTTTCCTTGTGCCTCTGTTTCAAAACGAGGCTAAGTGCGAAACTTTTCTTATTTGCATGAAAATGAACCCGCAGACTTAACTCATTTTCATATGAATGGTTTCGCACTTGGACTCGTTTTGAAACAGAGGCACAAGAGAACTCGGAAATGGCCTATTTGACTTTGTTGTGAACTCTTTTTTTTTCTATTTTGAAGGAGAACTTGCAAGAACACGAAGACATTGCATTCCGTAGAACTCTCTTTGCGATATACTGACAACATTTTGTATCTTTGAATTTTATATTCTAAAGGCAGGTTAAGTTCGGTTTGTACATGACAGCCTTTACCCACTGTATAGCATGCGGTTGGTTTCTACTCGCTTGTAGAGGACTTAAAAATGGTCATCACCTCTGCTCAAAGGATTCTTGGGTCAAGTTAGAAGATCGTGGCCTAGGTACTTTGAACTTGCAATGAAACGTAGCTGAGCACCTATTTTTTCTTTATTCTTTTCTTTTGTTTTTTTTTTTCACTTCTTTAATTTTTTCTGATTTTACTGACGTCCGTCTGTTCTCCTTTTTTTGTTGTCTGTCGGTCGTTCAGCCTGCACACATGCATAAGCTTCATTTAAACACGATATTAAATTCATACAAAATTTGCACTTCCATCGAGCTGTGTTTTGAAGCTAGATATAAAAGTTAAAAGTTAAAATTTATGGTAATGGCATTGGCATTGGTATTGGTATTAAATGCCATTACCATTACTAATGCCAATGCCAGTGCTAATACTAATACTAAAACAAGTACTACCACTTATCTTATTTATGGTAAAAGCTATTAAGTTCTAAGTAAAACGTCATTAAAATTGTAACAAATAGCGATTGCTATGTTGGCAAGGTTTCTTTAAAAGTCAAGAAGATTGGTCTAGGTTTTGGTTGTAGTTAGAAAGCTGCTCTATAGTGTACAAGTCTGAATGTCTGTTTGCCTGCCTGTTGTACCGTTTATCTTCTGTCTATCTGCTTTTTTGTCTCCCTGTCTGCCTTTTTGCCCGTCTGGCTGTCTGTCTGTCCGTGTGTCTGCTTGTCCCTCTGTCTGTCTGTCTGTCTATCTGTAAGTAATGATAATTGATATTTAAACAGGGTAACCCCTTCAGTCACAGGACTGGTATCAACGGGGGCCCTGTATAACATTAAAATAAAAGAGAGTAGAATTAATTATTAATAAACATATATCAATAAATATTACGTATAACTAATAAATATTACGTATAACTCTAACTACAATAAAAAGGAGTGCTAACATGATCGAATAAAATGTTCTAAAAAATAGCTTAAGAATAAAAAGCGGAGATAGCCAGGAAACGGTCCTTAGGTGGTAAAGTCTTGTCTGCTTGTCCCTTTGTCTGTCTGTTTGTTTGTCTCTCAGTCTGTCTGTCTGTCTGTTTTTCTATCTGTCTGTCTAATTACATACCTAATTGGCTTATCTTACCTAAAGCGAAAGGGAAAGGCAACTCGAAGATAGGCTTGATAAGTCTCATTTTTGGTTAAGATCAACTGATTTGGCTTTGAATTGCTACATTCCTAAAGAAATAAATTCTACAGATTTAATTGTCGTTCTTTGTCGACAGGGAATGCAACATTTGACTATAAGTACATTACTAGTATTTACTGGGCAGCGGCTACATCAGCCTCGGTTGGATACGGGGATGTTCATGCGCATACGACGATCGAGGCAAGTACCACAGTCATCCCACGCTCTAGATTTTGCCACTTTGAAAATGAAAGATAATCTACACACCAGGCCCGGGTTGTTCAAAGGATGGATAACGCTATCCACCGGATAAATCACTATCCAGCGGATAGCGTGGTTTGTTTTGTTAACATTTATCCACTGGATAGCGATTTATCCGCTGGATAGTGTTAACCAGCCTTTGAACAACCGGGGCCAGCTTTAGTCACTACGAAAAACTCAGCTTGCTATATGCCCTCGGTAAAATTAACGAAAAACGCGTGCCATATAACAGATGTACGAAAGAAGAGTTGAAACGCCACTATCGGGTGGTTATAAACTGTTCAAAAAACTTTTTTATTCGGCGAATAGAGGTGCACACGTTAAATTTATCGAAATAAGTTACTTTGTTAAGCCCATCTCCTACAATTTAAGAAAGCAATTTACAAGTACAAACACAAAATAGTAATCACTCGAAAGGAATTTGCTGTTTCACTTGATAACTATTTAACTAGCTATCAATTAATCGATGAATTGGTTAATTGACTGTCAATTGACTGCTTTTTTTGCTTGCTTGATTAATTGATTGATTTCTTGCTTGCTTGGTTAACTGATTGATTGATTGATTGATTGATTGACAGATGACATTCTCATTGATATGTATGATCACTGGCATCGTTTTCTACGGTTTCATCATTGCCAGTGTTGCTGCCGGGCTGGCTAACGCTGACGCACAGCGGGCTCGTTACAAAGAAAGACTTAATGCTATAAAATCTTTCCTGAAGGTAAAGGGCAATCAAATATTATATATTAGTATATACTAAAACAGTGGATAGTGTTAAACGCGCGCACTGATTGGCTCGTCAAACTCCGAATATCCTGTGCTATTTACGTCCCAGCAACTCAACAAACAAATGGCGTCCAGGTTTGCAGCCGTGACAAGTGAAGAAATCATCCAAATTAACTTTTTCTGGTGTATATTATCTCACTGTTTTAGTATATACTAAAACAACTATTCACCTCAGTGCCAGTGGCTAGCGTTGGATATTTACCTCGCCGCTTCGCAGCTCGGTAAATATCCACCGCTAGCCACCTCCACTTCGGTGATTGGTTCTCGCCTATGATCAATTAGAGGACAGATGCACGATTGGCGTCGTCATAACAAGTTTTTCCCTCCGCGGAAAGTTTTGAGAATTAGGATAATATTTTACGTGACTGGGCAAACGATAAGGTACAAAAAAGTCTTGCCGAGGCATTGAACAGGTTCGAGAAGCCAGGAAACAAAAGATAAAGCCGTTTCTTTTAGAAAATGATACAGAAATAGTTTTCGAGCAGTGTCAGTCGGCAGTCGAGCGAGATTAAACCAAGCACAAACTTGGCCTTGGTAAACCGAGAACCATTGCTTTATCTCGAATTAATAAACCCAATGAACAAAGTGTTGCTGAGATTAATTTATTTAAAAATTAAATTTTTCCCAGTGTTAAAACAACTGTTGACACACTGATTGATGTCAGGAATGAAATATCAAAACATCACTTCTTAAAATCGGTAAAATAAATACATAGCCTTGCTTCCGATGCGAATGTTCCTGTCCGTTTCAGGGCACAGCAGCGAGCTAAGTATAGCTAACCACAGCTCACGGTCAACAGTATCGCAGCTAAAATGTGTCTCCGACACTATATCAAGCTGATTTGAGAATCACCAACTACAGAGGACAAAAATCTCCACCGTCATTTACGCTCATTTTTAATTCAAAACTCGAATCAAATGGCCTCTAGGTTGACCGCAACCACAAGTTTTCTGAGGGTATTTTTTCAACTCCTGTAATTTTCAAGGCAACGTCCAAGCTTTTCGGCTCACAGGGCTGTTCCGATGGCAAAAACTGACTTGATTTTCCAACATTTTCTTCAAGATTTGTAGATTTCGTCATTCAGTTCTGCTTTAGCTCTAAGTTTTCATTCCACGAGAAGCGACGCTCGAGTTAGGTTTGACAGTGGCGTCATTTTTCTCGACCAATCGCAATTCTTTGCTACGCATAGTAACCAATGAAATTGTTTCATTTTGTATAGATCATAGATCACGTTAAATGGCTTTTTTTTCGTGTTCGCCAAAGTGGGCAAAAGCGGGGCAAAACTTTGAAATAAAAAGGCTTTATCTCTGGTAGTTTGTTTTGTTATTATATAAAACAGATAGCTACGCTTCGTGTGCCACTTTTTTGTTCTTACCACATTTTAACGTCATCTGTGATCTATTCGTTGTTTTCATGTGACGTCATCATTTTCCAAAATTACAAATTAGCAATCCTACTGGCGCTTTAGTGTCATCAGATTTAAGACTTTTTCATAACTTGGCGTTTTACGACGTTTAAGCTCGATAGGTTTCCTCATTGTCTTATAGAGGACATTTGAATTTCCAAGTTTATGCGTTGCGTGACATTACATGGCGGTCCGAGAAGGATCACGCGTAGGTCAAAAGAGCAGTTATCGCTTACGTTTTTTGTAACTGAATAGTTGTAGCACTAGAAGAAGTATTACTTTCAATGTCTCAGAACTCTAGAGTAATAATTTTTCGTTTCAGTGGCAAAACTTAATGACAGATGTTTCTGTTGGTTTCCTGCCGCCATGTTGGTGCCCCTCGAAAGGGCACCAACATGGCGTCTCCATACAAAGCTCTATAAATTTAGGTGAAACTGTTTACCGAATAACGCGGCAATGAAAAACCGCACAGACCTAAATCTCGGCGATGTTTTTTGTTTAGCAATTATCTATCATATAACTGATTCTGGCTACTTATTTAATGGCAGGTTACAGTACGGAGTATGACAAGACATAAGTGATCATTACCTTATTAACAAATAGATTTCATGTTGCCGTGCGTCTGTTCAGTAATTGGTGGTTCGCATCGAAAATAAAAATCGTAACCATTCAATAAATTAAGTCAAGAATCAGGTATATGATAGATAATTGCTAAACAAAAAACATCGCCGAGATTTAGGTCTGTGCGGTTTTTCATTGCCGCGTTATTCGGTAAACAGTTTCACCTAAATTTATAGAGCTTTGTATGGAGACGCCATGTTGGTGCCCTTTCGAGGGGCACCAACATGGCGGCAGGAAACCAACAGAAACATCTGTCATTAAGTTTTGCCACTGAAACGAAAAATTATTACTCTAGAGTTCTGAGACATTGAAAGTAATACTTCTTCTAGTGCTACAACTATTCAGTTACAAAAAACGTAAGCGATAACTGCTCTTTTGACCTACGCGTGATCCTTCTCGGACCGCCATGTAATGTCACGCAACGCATAAACTTGGAAATTCAAATGTCCTCTATAAGACAATGAGGAAACCTATCGAGCTTAAACGTCGTAAAACGCCAAGTTATGAAAAAGTCTTAAATCTGATGACACTAAAGCGCCAGTAGGATTGCTAATTTGTAATTTTGGAAAATGATGACGTCACATGAAAACAACGAATAGATCACAGATGACGTTAAAATGTGGTAAGAACAAAAAAGTGGCACACGAAGCGTAGCTATCTGTTTTATATAATAACAAAACAAACTACCAGAGATAAAGCCTTTTTATTTCAAAGTTTTGCCCCGCTTTTGCCCACTTTGGCGAACACGAAAAAAAAGCCATTTAACGTGATCTATGATCTATACAAAATGAAACAATTTCATTGGTTACTATGCGTAGCAAAGAATTGCGATTGGTCGAGAAAAATGACGCCACTGTCAAACCTAACTCGAGCGTCGCTTCTCGTGGAATGAAAACTTAGAGCTAAAGCAGAACTGAATGACGAAATCTACAAATCTTGAAGAAAATGTTGGAAAATCAAGTCAGTTTTTGCCATCGGAACAGCCCTGTGAGCCGAAAAGCTTGGACGTTGCCTTGAAAATTACAGGAGTTGAAAAAATACCCTCAGAAAACTTGTGGTTGCGGTCAACCTAGAGGCCATTTGATTCGAGTTTTGAATTAAAAATGAGCGTAAATGACGGTGGAGATTTTTGTCCTCTGTAGTTGGTGATTCTCAAATCAGCTTGATATAGTGTCGGAGACACATTTTAGCTGCGATACTGTTGACCGTGAGCTGTGGTTAGCTATACTTAGCTCGCTGCTGTGCCCTGAAACGGACAGGAACATTCGCATCGGAAGCAAGGCTATGTATTTATTTTACCGATTTTAAGAAGTGATGTTTTGATATTTCATTCCTGACATCAATCAGTGTGTCAACAGTTGTTTTAACACTGGGAAAAATTTAATTTTTAAATAAATTAATCTCAGCAACACTTTGTTCATTGGGTTTATTAATTCGAGATAAAGCAATGGTTCTCGGTTTACCAAGGCCAAGTTTGTGCTTGGTTTAATCTCGCTCGACTGCCGACTGACACTGCTCGAAAACTATTTCTGTATCATTTTCTAAAAGAAACGGCTTTATCTTTTGTTTCCTGGCTTCTCGAACCTGTTCAATGCCTCGGCAAGACTTTTTTGTACCTTATCGTTTGCCCAGTCACGTAAAATATTATCCTAATTCTCAAAACTTTCCGCGGAGGGAAAAACTTGTTATGACGACGCCAATCGTGCATCTGTCCTCTAATTGATCATAGGCGAGAACCAATCACCGAAGTGGAGGTGGCTAGCGGTGGATATTTACCGAGCTGCGAAGCGGCGAGGTAAATATCCAACGCTAGCCACTGGCACTGAGGTGAATAGTTGTTTTAGTATATACTAAAACAGTGAGATAATATACACCAGAAAAAGTTAATTTGGATGATTTCTTCACTTGTCACGGCTGCAAACCTGGACGCCATTTGTTTGTTGAGTTGCTGGGACGTAAATAGCACAGGATATTCGGAGTTTGACGAGCCAATCAGTGCGCGCGTTTAACACTATCCACTGTTTTAGTATATACTAATATATAATATTTGATTGCCCTTTACCTTCAGGAAAGATTTTATAGCATTAAGTCTTTCTTTGTAACGAGCCCGCTGTGCGTCAGCGTTAGCCAGCCCGGCAGCAACACTGGCAATGATGAAACCGTAGAAAACGATGCCAGTGATCATACATATCAATGAGAATGTCATCTGTCAATCAATCAATCAATCAATCAATCAGTTAACCAAGCAAGCAAGAAATCAATCAATTAATCAAGCAAGCAAAAAAAGCAGTCAATTGACAGTCAATTAACCAATTCATCGATTAATTGATAGCTAGTTAAATAGTTATCAAGTGAAACAGCAAATTCCTTTCGAGTGATTACTATTTTGTGTTTGTACTTGTAAATTGCTTTCTTAAATTGTAGGAGATGGGCTTAACAAAGTAACTTATTTCGATAAATTTAACGTGTGCACCTCTATTCGCCGAATAAAAAAGTTTTTTTGAACAGTTTATAACCACCCGATAGTGGCGTTTCAACTCTTCTTTCGTACATCTGTTATATGGCACGCGTTTTTCGTTAATTTTACCGAGGGCATATAGCAAGCTGAGTTTTTCGTAGTGACTAAAGCTGGCCCCGGTTGTTCAAAGGCTGGTTAACACTATCCAGCGGATAAATCGCTATCCAGTGGATAAATGTTAACAAAACAAACCACGCTATCCGCTGGATAGTGATTTATCCGGTGGATAGCGTTATCCATCCTTTGAACAACCCGGGCCTGGTGTGTAGATTATCTTTCATTTTCAAAGTGGCAAAATCTAGAGCGTGGGATGACTGTGGTACTTGCCTCGATCGTCGTATGCGCATGAACATCCCCGTATCCAACCGAGGCTGATGTAGCCGCTGCCCAGTAAATACTAGTAATGTACTTATAGTCAAATGTTGCATTCCCTGTCGACAAAGAACGACAATTAAATCTGTAGAATTTATTTCTTTAGGAATGTAGCAATTCAAAGCCAAATCAGTTGATCTTAACCAAAAATGAGACTTATCAAGCCTATCTTCGAGTTGCCTTTCCCTTTCGCTTTAGGTAAGATAAGCCAATTAGGTATGTAATTAGACAGACAGATAGAAAAACAGACAGACAGACAGACTGAGAGACAAACAAACAGACAGACAAAGGGACAAGCAGACAAGACTTTACCACCTAAGGACCGTTTCCTGGCTATCTCCGCTTTTTATTCTTAAGCTATTTTTTAGAACATTTTATTCGATCATGTTAGCACTCCTTTTTATTGTAGTTAGAGTTATACGTAATATTTATTAGTTATACGTAATATTTATTGATATATGTTTATTAATAATTAATTCTACTCTCTTTTATTTTAATGTTATACAGGGCCCCCGTTGATACCAGTCCTGTGACTGAAGGGGTTACCCTGTTTAAATATCAATTATCATTACTTACAGATAGACAGACAGACAGACAGAGGGACAAGCAGACACACGGACAGACAGACAGCCAGACGGGCAAAAAGGCAGACAGGGAGACAAAAAAGCAGATAGACAGAAGATAAACGGTACAACAGGCAGGCAAACAGACATTCAGACTTGTACACTATAGAGCAGCTTTCTAACTACAACCAAAACCTAGACCAATCTTCTTGACTTTTAAAGAAACCTTGCCAACATAGCAATCGCTATTTGTTACAATTTTAATGACGTTTTACTTAGAACTTAATAGCTTTTACCATAAATAAGATAAGTGGTAGTACTTGTTTTAGTATTAGTATTAGCACTGGCATTGGCATTAGTAATGGTAATGGCATTTAATACCAATACCAATGCCAATGCCATTACCATAAATTTTAACTTTTAACTTTTATATCTAGCTTCAAAACACAGCTCGATGGAAGTGCAAATTTTGTATGAATTTAATATCGTGTTTAAATGAAGCTTATGCATGTGTGCAGGCTGAACGACCGACAGACAACAAAAAAAGGAGAACAGACGGACGTCAGTAAAATCAGAAAAAATTAAAGAAGTGAAAAAAAAAAACAAAAGAAAAGAATAAAGAAAAAATAGGTGCTCAGCTACGTTTCATTGCAAGTTCAAAGTACCTAGGCCACGATCTTCTAACTTGACCCAAGAATCCTTTGAGCAGAGGTGATGACCATTTTTAAGTCCTCTACAAGCGAGTAGAAACCAACCGCATGCTATACAGTGGGTAAAGGCTGTCATGTACAAACCGAACTTAACCTGCCTTTAGAATATAAAATTCAAAGATACAAAATGTTGTCAGTATATCGCAAAGAGAGTTCTACGGAATGCAATGTCTTCGTGTTCTTGCAAGTTCTCCTTCAAAATAGAAAAAAAAAGAGTTCACAACAAAGTCAAATAGGCCATTTCCGAGTTCTCTTGTGCCTCTGTTTCAAAACGAGTCCAAGTGCGAAACCATTCATATGAAAATGAGTTAAGTCTGCGGGTTCATTTTCATGCAAATAAGAAAAGTTTCGCACTTAGCCTCGTTTTGAAACAGAGGCACAAGGAAACTCGGAAATGGCCTATTACTGACCACGCTCGTTTCGTTTGTTTTCATAATTATCTTTTGTTGTTGTTGTTTTTCATTGGGGTTCATAGCAATGTACTGTTTGAGTTACAACTTCAAGAAAGTTAGTGGAATCGGCTCAAAATTTAACAATCTTATTCTACCTACCCCAACAGGTTTGTATATTTCCCCATTGATTCTGTCATGAATCGAAAGAATTGTTGCTGGAAAAGACACAAGGAAATAAGTCAGATAAAAGAAGCCAAATGGCTAAATAACTCACTGAAGGAGATTAAAAGTAGAACAGTGTCGTTGTGATTTTCTGCGGCAGGTTATATGTTAAAGGTAAAGTTCGCGTCAAGCCAAAAGGATTATACAGTGGGATGTTTTCCTAATTGCAATAGCATCACATGAGAAGGAGACTTAATCCGCAGGGTTTCACCTGGTACTAAATTATACACCTGGGTGGAGAACGGTACTGGGGGAGGGGGGGGAAGGTGCCTTGCAAAAGAACACAACACAATTACCCAACTCGAACCCAGGCCGCTCGATCAAGAGCTAGCCCAGCTCACTACTCATAACACAACATCCCTCCCAAGGTTATAACTGAATATCAGGCACCCGTTCCTGTTGTTGCAATTGACTATCTAACCACTCTGATGATTACAGAATAAGCGTGCGGGCAAGGGGGGCGATGAACCATTTGCTAAAAAAATTCTTAGAAGCTGCTCAAATTTTTACGAAACAGTCGAAAAAGGAAACGAGGGTCATACGATGCACTAACAATGGCCTACATATGAAGTGAAAATATCCTTACATATAAGTCTATCATATGAGCTCAAAAAACTCTTTAAATCTTAAAAGAAATAGCTGTCTCTTCCATTTCGACGGCCAAAGATATCAATGATACGATCCATGTCATTATTGACTATAGAGTTAGCATATGCCCTCTGAGTGTTAATAAGTGCCATGTTGCTGACACGTTGTTGCCCCACATGGTGCTGCGGAGGTAAGTTTTCGATCGGCGCAACGCACTGAATGATCGCTCTGCTGAACTCGATGTAGCAGGTATCACTGCAAGGATATGCAACACCTTAGAAAACCCTGGAAATATATCGAATAGATCAACATTTAACATTTTCTCTAGTAATTCAGACGACAAGTGGTTGTCTAACACGTGACTCAGATCTTCTGAGAGTCTCCGGACTCCAGTCGATAATCTACGATATGATTCTAGAATGTTTTGCCGAAATTGATTCTAATTAATTTTAATTAATTTACAACCCCATCTAGTGCAGTGCAGTACAGTACAATGCCCAAAATTAACAAAAAAAAAAAGAAATATGTATATGAACTTATGATCCCCTTTACTAATGACCAGAAGCTCGTTACCTGCTAGGCAACCTCTGTCACGTGTGAATTTAACTAGTTTAACAATGCCGACCTCAGGTAAGCTTTGCCCAAATTTCTCTTGCTGCCCAAAAAATCGGCGTTGCCCAAAATTTGGGGGGGCTGCAGCACCCCCCCCCCCCACCCCCAACTCCGGCTCGTACGTTTATGGATTACAGAATAGAAAGTATCTGCACTATAGTATATGTGCCTCCGCCAAATTAATTTACTTTTTTACTTTGACGGTTATTAAACTTACAGTTTTGTAAATATATAAGCATCTGTTAAGGCGAGCCAACGATAGAATGCGGAGAACGCCTACGACAAGAAAGAAATATATTGATGATTAAGAATAACGAAACAGTGCCTTCACTGCTGTATATAAGTTATATATCAGTCAAGAAAGAGAGACTTCTGAAGGAAAAAATATTAAGCTTACCGAGGCTGTCAGGCCAAATGACTAATACAATGATGTCTGTAGGAAATGAGCAGAGGAGGTCCAAAGGAAAATTCGTCCTACAAAGAAAAGACACTGTTCTTTCAACTGTTCATTTCACGAGTGCGTGCATTGTGTGACCATCAATGAAAGCTAATGAGCAAAACCCTCAATTTCATTTGCGCTGTTTGCTTGTTTTTTTGTTTTTTTTTTTTTCTAATATTTTTCCATAATAGTTTGGCACATTTTCAACCGTGAGGTGACGAATAGACATACAGAAAGGAAAGAGTTTGCCAGAGAGCGCGCGGTCTGTTAGTGCGAGATCTGGAACCGAAATTACGGAAATCGCTCGAAAATTTGCGAGTCCCAGACTTCTAAAATCTAAGTTCCAGCCCTCGCACTAGCAGACAGCGCGCTCCGCGCAAGTATTAAAAATTCAAAATGGCCGCCACAAAACACAAAACACGCGTGATAAGGTAGGTTGATTCTTTATTCATATTCTAAACGGATGGGAGGGCTCCCTGTGTAATAACCTGAGATAATTCCGTGCCGTGAAGAGTGGGTGAGTAACGAGGACATTGTTTTCGTTGTAAAACGCGAGGTGAAACTTAACGTACCTGAAATAAAACAAGATAGAATAAGTAATTAAAACATGACAGTCATGACAGGCGCCCTCAGTCACAGAGTGGATGGCTATCGCATACGCTCCATGATAGTGAAATTTTAATATCTTGCATTTGCAATCTGTTTTTCTTTTGTTCACGATCATTTCCGATTTTACATTAACTACAGAAATGCTCCCGCGCTCGTTGGCTACTCTCCATTGTCAATAAGCGGGCAGACACATTAATTTACAATGTGTGCGATGATTTATTTTTTAAAAAAATTACTTTAGCTTTTTATGGAACTGTCCTGTTATCAACAATGGGTTTCATAACATTGTCAAAGTAGTCTGCGGATTATCGCTTCGTGGACCCACGGCTGCTTTGCAACGCTATGACGAAATAAATGATCAACAGGACATAAAAAAATTCATCTTATCGTCAACTTTTCACATGCGTTTACTAGAGATTTAGGGACTATTTTCGTCATCACACCATCTAAACTTGATCGGCTGACGTAGTCTTAGACAGTTCGGATGGAAACTACAAAATCGTCCGAAGTACATGTTGGATTATTATCATTAGTAACAAAAAGCAACCGAGGAGCTCCGCTTGTAGGCTAGGCTAAATCTATACTATGTTCATGCAGAATCCCTCATCTAAACAGTGAACGTCTGAAGGAGAACGAATAAATACAAAGGCTAGAAATAAAGATTGAAATTACTGTACGTGGGAGATGATCTTAGGCCCAGTTCAAACGTCGTACTCATGCCGTCGTAACGAACCCAATTGCTACCGGGTTCGACGGTAGCAAGGCGGAAACAAACTTACTAACTAACCGGTGTCTGGAGGACACAATGGCAAGGTAAGCTATACTTTTCACACGGCTCTAATAACAGTTGTGGGGTGGTGAATTTTGGAAGAGATTATTTAGATTTTAAGGAAGATTATCCTATTGCATTACTTAAAACCAGTAGGGGGTAAACTTATGCTTTGTTGCACTGATTACGACCTTAAAGGTTACCGATAAAAACTCCAACTCTTTCTACGAGGATTGCTTAAAGAGCTTCGCAAAATGCTCGATGGCAAATAATCAATGCGAAGAAATCATTGGAAGATATAAATGAAATTCTCCAAATTATTCTTTGGAATAATAAATTTATTCGCATCGACGGGAAACCTGTATTTTATAAGACATTGGCGTAAAAGGAGATCTTTAGAATAGGAGACCTTATTTCTGAAAATAATGTGTTAATAACTAAATGCAATTTAAGAGAGCGGAACCTTACTCCTTTGGATCAATTTAGACTTATTTCTTGTTAACTGCCCTCCCAAGCCAATGGCGTGATTCATTAAATAGATCTCTTTACTCTGTTAAAAGGCATTTAATTTACAGGAGCAAATTGTTTTACGTTTAAACGGGCAAAATACTTCGATCAATAAAGCTGTGTCAAAACCTATTTATAAAGAACTCAGAAACAGAGTTATCACCATACCTTCGGCTCAAGATAAATACAGGAGCTCCTTTATAAATGATACACCTAGGCCTTGATTGGCCAGAAATCTATAGCTTGCCTCATCGAGGCACCTCGGACACAAAGATGCGTGAATTTCAATTCAAACTGTTTAACAAATATGTAGCAACAAATGCCTTTTTACCGGGGCGAGTCGAAGACTGGAAGCGGTCATAAAATGCTGTCCGTT
>JAHPZR010026714.1:5000-7500 GCA_019787425.1 Platygyra sinensis
CCACATTAGGATGCATAAAATGCATGCTAGTGATTATTTTGTTACTGGAATTAAATCCGGTTTTCCGATTTGTCCGTTAGCTTTCAACTTTTGATCTTTTTGCCTTCTTATTATGATGCGATTAACACTTTGAAATGCCTCATGAAGTTGAAATTCGTAGTTGATTGAAACGATATGAACGATGTGCTTAGCTTTCAAATGTGGAGAGGAGTCTTAGATGTAGTTGTTTTGCTAAATTACACAAAAAATTGCGAAATCAATCGAAATTAGATAATACGCAAATTGTATTTTCTTTTTTCATCTCAAGTTGCTTGAGGTTGCTTATTGGCAAACAAAACTACCAGATATGTTAATTTAAAGGGGGCATATAGACCTCTTTCATAAATGGCTGTCAATTTAAAATTCTTTTGTATTGATTTAAATTAGCCTTACTAACCTCGTTTCAGAGTCAAATTTTTTTTGAATTATCAACTTCAAAATGAGGTCAGTAAGGCTAATTTTAATACTGGCAAAAGAATTTATAATTGGCCGCCATTTATGAAAGTGGTCAATAAACGTCAACAGTAATAAAACACTTACATGATAATCAGTTATTATGTCATGCCTTCTACATGCTGTGCACAACTTCTCAGCTTCTGATTTTGTCATCTCAACGTAATCCAGAATCAGCGAAACCCGCCAAGGATGAATGCTGAGATGCTGAATCAGAAGCTGAGAAGTTGTGCACAGCATGTAGAAGGCATGACATAATAACTGATTATCATGTAAGTGTTTTATTACTGTTGACGTTTATTGACCACTTTCATAAATGGCGGCCAATTATAAATTCTTTTGCCAGTATTAAAATTAGCCTTACTGACCTCATTTTGAAGTTGATAATTCAAAAAAAATTTGACTCTGAAACGAGGTTAGTAAGGCTAATTTAAATCAATACAAAAGAATTTTAAATTGACAGCCATTTATGAAAGAGGTCTATATGCCCCCTTTAAATTAACATATCTGGTAGTTTTGTTTGCCAATAAGCAACCTCAAGCAACTTGAGATGAAAAAAGAAAATACAATTTGCGTATTATCTAATTTCGATTGATTTCGCAATTTTTTGTGTAATTTAGCAAAACAACTACATCTAAGACTCCTCTCCACATTTGAAAAGCTAAGCACATCGTTCATATCGTTTCAATCAACTACGAATTTCAACTTCATGAGGCATTTCAAAGTGTTAATCGCATCATAATAAGAAGGCAAAAAGATCAAAAGTTGAAAGCTAACGGACAAATCGGAAAACCGGATTTAATTCCAGTAACAAAATAATCACTAGCATGCATTTTATGCATCCTAATGTGGGAAGATACCTTCAATAATAGATTTTCTTGACAAAACTTTGGTAGCAAACGCCTAGCATAGGTCATGGAAAACTCGGAAAGGTCACGGAATTAAAGTCGTTAAATTTAAAAAGCTCAAAGGATTACCGGAACCGTGATAAGTAAATAAAGATTTGTTGTCGTTGCTTTTGCTGTTTGCCTAGTGAAAAATGTTTTGACCTTCGCTAAGAGGGTTAATATGACAAATTAAATCCCTCAGCAGGCTTTCCGGTTCTTTCCGTGTTGATCAAGTTAATCTAAGTTAATCTTCTATATTTTTACTCCCTGAATTGTAGGACACGAGTTTCCATAACTAATATTAAACGTACAGTACCGGTCAAAGGGATTGCAGCATTACACGCGCGTAAAGCGCGTGTAGTACACGCACATTACACGCAGTGCCCACGCAGTGCCCACGCAGTGTCCACGCAGTGTCCACGCACCTTACACGCAAAGACAAGAAAATGCGTGTATTTACACGCGTGTATTTTGACTCATTAGACGTGATATTGCGTGTAATTTTACACGCAGTCGTGCAACTGGAACTCATTAAGTGCGTGTAGTGAGAACAGAATATTTTAAGTGCGTGTAATGAAAACAAAGCATTTACCTTGTGTAACATTTATCGTAGTGGACTGCACTGTGATATAGTTTAATCTATAGTTTAATCGCTATTTAAACAGAAGTGATGGCAATTAGCAAATTAAGAGAGAGTACTATACGCGAGTATCTATTTCATTGTTGTTCGAAGGAACAGGAGTGAAATGGCATTTTGTGCGCATTTACGTTGCGACATACGTCGTTCGTCTTTTAACGTAAATGTAAACGAAATTCAGAGATCTCTAAGAATTAAGTTTCGACGTTAAGCAGAAGTGCGGGCTGTTACAGATTACGAAAGAAGATTTGTTTCTTAGGCAGCTTAGGTGCTCGTTTGTTATTTATACATGAGCTCGTTATTAATTCATACACGCAAATGCGTGTATGAATAACAAAGGCTTCCTCTTCCAGTTTAAATACACGCATACCGGTGAAATTACACGCAAATGCGTGTAACTAGCTGAAGAGTAAATTTTACACGCAGTTAATTACACGCACTGCCCACGCACTGTCCACGCACTGCCCACGCACTGTCCACGAAT
>JAHPZR010026714.1:10000-22500 GCA_019787425.1 Platygyra sinensis
TATTAAAGCCGATTTGTTTCCCAAAATATTTGAATCAATTCCTGGAACCTAGAACCTAGACACTTTTAACCCTTACATACAATACTAACATTACTTACAATACTGACACTTCTTACAATACTACTATTATCATCCACAATACTTACATTACTTACAATACTTTCGTCACTACTAGCATTACTTACAATACAATCGTTACTTACACTACGATTTCAAACACTACAGATACTTTGCTTACACAACTGATAATACAAATCTTACTCTACATTTTACCCGCCTTTAATTACACAAGCAGCATTTACTCCTTTACAAAGAAAACTGGATTATTATTCAAAAGAAGGTTCCATTTTGCCTGAAAATATTTTAAGTTTGAGATGCTTTGAGAGGCTATAAACTTTTCAATTTCATTTTTTTCTCTTGACTACATCTTCGAAAGGCAAAAAGAGGGGGACTTGTTTATTTTTGCGGCAATTCCATAAATAAAGTTTACCTAGAATGATGAAGTAGTTGAGCAGGTTAGATCTCTGATCTAATATTCCTAATATAATGTTAATATAATCCAGTTTTATTTGCTTCCCGGCTACTGTTAGCCAAAAGTTTTCAAATTTAGTCCAAAATTCTGTTGAGAAGGAGCATCGATAAAAGAAATGTTCTAATGTTTCTGGAGAGGTCTGACAAAACGAGCAAAGATCACTTTGAATCCGTCCGATTTTAGCTAATCGGGTATTCAGAAACAAAATGTCGTTTAAAATTTTGAACTGAAAACATTGGACAAATGTTTCAAGAGCAACTGATTTTGCCAGTACAAACGCTTTTCGAGTCTCTTCTTCACTTAAATTAAAATCTGACATTAGTTTATCAAAACCTCTTGAATGTTTGGCTTTTCTTTAATGAGAGAAACATAGAAGTTTTTACTCTTGCTCGTAAGAGGATCAAAATCTTTGTTACCACATTTTAATTCAAGTGTATTTAAAACGTTTCTTTCGACAGTGAGATTCCGTTGTTGTCGAATTTGTGATAAACGTTTTGAGAAAATAATAGAATCGGTTCTAATATTTAATTTTATCCAATCCCAAATTGATCTTCAGTCTTTCAGATCCTTTGCTTCCTCAGGCCAAATAGGCAATTTATCATTGATCATATTTTTATATTCTTCATTCGCCAGTAGCGCTGTATTCAATTTCCAATAGCCAGGACCTCTGTTATTTTCCTTAATTTCTTCGAGTTCTAGAAGTATTGCAGAATGGTCTGATTTGATCGAGGGCAAAATATCCACATTTGTAACTAAATCATGCAATTTATCCGAGATCAACCAGTAATCTAATCTACAAAATATAAAAGGAGAACAACGGGCCCAGGTGAAACTCTTTTGATTTGGATTTTTTATGCGCCAAATGTCATGGAGACTAAATTCATCTTGAATTTCTTCAATACTTTTTACGACGTGCCTTCGGGGAACTTGAATTCCACCTTTTTTTATCTAAATTAATATTCAAGGAACAGTTAAAATCCCCTCCCATAATTATGTTTTCTTCATTTCCGAAATCATTGGTTCTTAATAGATTTGAAAGTTTGTGATAAAATTGAACAGCTTCCGCATCTTTGTTGGGCCCGTAGATATTTGCAATTGTATAATTTTCCTCTTTAATCAAAGCTTTGAACAACAAAAGTCTTCCGCTCGAATCTGTCTGAGTCAACATTACATCAATATCAAAGCCGTTTTTTATAAGCACAGCGACACCTCTTGCGTTTGTGCTCCCATGAGAAAACAATATCTCTGCACCCCATTCTTTTTTCCACTGAGCCTCACGCTCCTTGCTTGAATGCGTTTCTTGTAAAAATATCAGATCGGCTTTTTGCTTTCTGCACCAGGAAAATATTGCTCTTCTTTTTTTAAAATTACTTAGGCCTCTCACGTTAAAGGATAACAATCTAATTGTATCAGGCTTCGAGTTTTGTTTACTCAGCATTTTAACTATATAGAAAAGGTTGTTTCATTGCGAGGAGTAATTGCTGCCTTTTTAAATACGAATATGTTAGAGATAATTTTTTTTAATATGCATGGTATCAGTTTAAAAGTAGAGGTTATTGCATCCAAGATTAAAGCGTTCCGCGCAGTGTAAGCATGAACAAAAACCAATACACGCACAATGACAAAAACACACATACATATAAACGAAAGCGCACTTACCATCCTGTGGTTGTAATGCACTCCCGTCGGGATCTCCACATAAACGTCATTAACACTCGAATTGAATTACCTTACTTGTACTCAATTTTTTACTTAAAAGAGAAAACTATTATATAGCCAAAAGAGTATTCTAGCTCGTAGAGCTTGACATACACTGCAGTAGTACTGGTAATATTCTTATAAGAACTACAATTAAAGGCAAGATAAACTAAATCAATGTTCTTACAAATATGAGAACAATCGAAGATATTTACGCGAGATATTTACAAACGTCAAAAGCGTAGACATGTTCGTAGTTCCTCCGTTAGTAAATCGATTTCACAAGAAAGTAAGTTGAACGTATTTACTCATCCGGAAGCTTGAAAGATTTAATTTTGAGCAGTTTCGATCCTTAAACAAAATTTGTGCCGGTACCGACCAAGGTATGAATGCAAATTCGACATCACTTCTTTCTTTAATCCCCTTGAGATAGTCTTTTCGAAGCTTTGCTCGGTCTTTGCGAACGTTCTTTGAGACATCATCAGAAATAAAAATCTGACCGTCCAGGAACGGATTGTCCTTCAAGGCATTGGCGGCAACTTTAAGAATTTGAACTTTGTCAGAATACCTCAGAAGATAGATATGAATCGGCCTAACCGTAGAGGTGTTTGCCTCCGCGGCTCGTTGGTTGACATTCGTTCGATGGGCCCTCATCACCTCAATGTTTTGAAGTTGCATGTGTTTCTCGAAGAATTCAACCCTCAGGAAATCTTCTAAGGAATTATGTGCCGCTTCTGCACCTTCCTGAAGTACTCCCGGAGATAACTGAATGTTCTTTTCTACTGTCTGAACCCCCCCCTATATCTCTAGAAGTCCTTCCATCTTCTTGTAAGGGCGTGGGGTCGTCTTTACTGACGCTAATTCTATCATCAGCGCCTCGCTTATAGTAGAGACAGGCTCATTAATCCATATCTATGCTTTTGCCGCGTCCATGTGAGGCGGATAGCGGTTATGCTGTCTTTTAGAGCGTCATACGTCGGCGTGCCGGTTCTTTTCTGATGAACTCCTGCATAAACTAAGTTAATTTCTTCAAGGATTACTATCGTAACTATTGGCTTCTTGTAGACATCGCATTCGACCTGAGTACGGTCGTCCATGTTTGCTAAGGGACAGGCATCGCTATACGTTGTTGAAGTTGAGTCGGTATTCTTTGAGCATTTGTAAGCGTGTTAGATGCTGGTTCTCACACTCATAATTCAGTAAACGACTTTAGTCCGAGGCTTTAAGCAGGATCTCTACATTCGCTGAGAGACCACATTGAAATTTGCCGCCGGCCCGGTAGTTGCAAAGCTGAGAGAGCTCGAACTCCGTGCTGTTCTCTGACCTGGGCGTCAGCGTCATCAGACGTGACCCATTCTAATCCATTTCCTGGAAGCTTGCGAAACGCCCGCCCCCCCCCCCTTTAGAAACGCCTTGGTGGAAGACGTGAGATACCCCACCATTTTTGGACACCCCTTACGTGTATTAAAATTAAAACACAAATGGTTTGTAAATAATCTTCAAGCAGCACCGTGGCGCTTCTGAAAGTGTTGCAGCGCAGGAAAAATGTTTCCCGGCTAGTTTGCGTTTTTCGTAGAATTTGAAATTATTATGCTTTCCACTTAAACTGTTTACTCGTTACAAAACTTTTGGGGCTCAAAATGGCAAATTTGAGCGTTTTTGTGGATTTTGCATTGGTTGTTACTACACGTTATGAGAAGGAGTCAAGGGTGGAAAGATCATTTTTGACCGCTCCAGAACCAAGCAGATTTTCACCCATAAATTTGAATCGCCCACCTTCCAAATCGAACACCGGATAAACCGAAAGGTTGATGCTCCTTCTCGTAGCATTCAATCGAAGATCCATGTAAAATCCAAGTGCTAAACACCAAATAATTTTCGAGAAATGCTCGAAGCGACCAGCATCTGCGGCCAGGAATTCGTGTGCTAAGGATGTGTCACGCTGCTTGCTCACCCTGATTGGATGCATTCTTTAGCATCATCCAATCAGCGTGGAGTAACAGCGTGACTGTGGATGAGATTTGGGGATGTCACAACGCATTAAAAACGCAAGTCGTTCGAACGGCGAGTTAACGTAAAATGATTTTCAAGGAGCATTTAAACATTTAACAAGCAGTTTGGCAGTTTAACGGAGGAGGGATCAGTGAAAATCAATTGAAAACAGCATGGTACAAAATACATTGTTGTCATAAATTAATCGTGACGTGATGTGGTCGCGGTCAACGATTGTGAATACTCGATTGAAGGTTTTCGCATGAGTGAACAGTTTATCGTGTTGACCTCAGTACATTTTAGAACAGAAAAGTTTTTAGGCCCGTTAGCCTTTGGAAAAATACTCTATGATCGAGTAGCTCATGTTGACTATCCCTCTACAATGCTTCCTAAATGACAAAAACATCTTCCACAAAAATTCACTCGCAGCACTTCACTTCTCAATGCCACGATACACTACTGAGTGTATACCATCAGTCACGAGCTCACTATGAAAATCTGATTGGTCCTGAGGGCATTCAATCAATTCAGCAATAGCCTTGTGAACTTAACATGAGTGAGATGGCATATATTCTGCTGGCATGATTATTGCACTTTATGCAGCGTCATTTAGTTGCAACGTTGTGACGCTGGTATACTAGGCCCGCCTTGGAGTGGTTCTCCCTCAGTGAAGACAAATGGCCGACTGACCTGCTCGCCCTTCTGTTTCTGATGGTATGACTTTCTATGTGAATAAATGCTATTAATCGATAACCAAATTATTTGAGATTCGGTTTTCTCGGCATGCATTCATTCATTGAATTAATGCCAAAACGCTCGTGTCTGTGTTATCCTGCCGAAGACCGAGAGGTCTGTAGCGAGATAACTCATGACCTCGGGGCGGTTAGTTAATATCGATGATGCATCATAGCCCCATCAAACTTCATCCAATAAATTGTTTTTATCTATGCCCTGCCCCCGCAACGTCTGCCCGCGGAATATCGTACTTGATATCTGTAGGTCGATGCCGAGGCCGCTAGGTCCTGCAGTGCGGCTAAAATCCGACGATATTCGCGTTCGAGTATAGGGGGGATCTGGGGAAAAGGGGGGGGGGGCAAAGGGAATGAGCAGGATCATTGTATTTATTATTCAACGCAATTGATGAACAATAAATTGATCTCCAAGACATCGTAGAACATTCTTAAAACTTTATCTGTCGACTGAATTTTTTCAGCTTTACTTTTTCATCCCACGTACGAAGGTACGTATATCGCCGGATATCTGTTACCTACGGATGACAGATATCGAGAGCATCATGACGATGGCATATTTGGATAGTGTTACAAGCTTGTTGAATAATATAAATTGGATATCAGATGTATACTATAATCATGCTTGTCCACAATATTCACGTGAATTCTCAAAAACAACAGGGGGCTCTTAGATCAATCAGAATGCTGATAGGGAGCTTACCCATGTGTAATAATTAAGATGATTGGCTCATGTAACTGTCCAATTACAGGCGTTCGATTTCACAAACTATCCGCGAGTAAACTGTCTGATTAGCAACTTTGTGGATTAATTATGAGCAAAATCAGTTAGTTTATTGCTACAATTACATTTGAGGAAATTGTAATTGTTATGATTAGTAATAGTAATTGGACTGAGTGAAGTATAATTCAGGAGTATCGCGCGAGTAATTTCAAATAGGACGAGCGTGAAGCGCGAGGCCGATTTGTAATTACGCAGCGTGATTACTCTCTTTATAGTACGCTCAACAAAATTACTCAATTTAATTGGTCGAGAGCAGTACAATTAATCCCAAATTGTACTACCGCAGGAGTACCTATTATTTTTCCATGGAAGCGAAGCGTACGCTAGAAGATCATAAGCTGCAAATTTCAACGTCAATGTTATGATCAGATTAGATACGCTGTCAAAACAAGGTATCTGCTGACGCAGTATCACTGTGACTATATCACAGGCCTCAAGTGTCAGCGCATTGAGGTCACGTGTTTTGTTTGAAGTTGACCGCTGACCAAGTGCTGGTTTACGATTGGATCGTGGGCTCATGTCAGTTAAACTTGTTGAATAACCGGGCAGGCTCGGGCAGGATTGTGCTAACTATTGTGCATTGATTGTGATTGTTCAACCAGGCATAATGAAAAAGGCGATGAAGACAGGTGAAATTATTTTCAGTGTTAGCACAAACCTACCTTGCGAGTTGCCGCAATTCTTGCGTGATTTGTGTGACTATGCATGTAATAATTGAACAATTACATCCTTCTCTCACACTTCTTAATTTTGTTGAATGATTACCATAAATAAAAAATCGGAACGACCTTCTCGCGCACAATTCGTGATTAATAGATACTCGTGATTTTGAAAATCCTCAAATTGCACACGATCTCCTAAAGGCTCATAGGCAATTTTTGAGAACTTTCAAATCACTCGTACCTATTAATCACGAATTGTACTCGACGGTCGTGCGATTCCTATACGAATTGTACAACAACAAGTCAAATTACTAATTAAGTCGCATCTATAACAAATTTTGGAATTAAGAATGTCTTTTGGGAAGTTCTTTGGAGAAAACATCTGTAGGGTTTTTCAGAATGTTGAAACCTGTGCGAAACATTGCGCTAAAAAAAGCCATTAAAGCGGGCGCGGTCTGTAATTTACAAGTAAATCAGCGTGGGTATCGCAATATTACAGATATCCAACTGAATTCACAAAAGTTCAAATCGGACACCTGTAATTGGACACCCACGTGATCGCGCGCCGGTTGCGTGACAAAGAAGGCGCGCGGAGAACAAATCGCGATCAAGAATTTTGTTATAAACTGTAGATACGATTAGGACTGCAACAGGCTCGAACATTTCGCCGGCCCTAGGCAGTGATGAATTTGTCTGAAGGCGTTTGAGGTAAGCCCAAAGTGCTAGAGTCAGCAGGAATTTTACATCTGTTAGAAATCCCTCACGGATATTAGAAATTGAAATTGAAAGCTCTTTGTATTGAAGATTGTTGTCGTTCGATAAAAAAAAAAAACGAAAAAAACATTGGGTTATACCTCCCAACTCTAATACGTTTTCCGATTGGAGGAAAACGTATCAGTTGCTGTAGGTCAAAACTCACTTACTCCCTAGAGAAACAACAACATCAACTTTCGACTCGCAGTTATCAGGTCGTGCTCCTTGAAACCGCGGCAATTTTATAAGCCAGCCGGCGTAAAGCAAACGATTTCTTCTCAGTTATTTCTAGTTTTGAGTTGGAAGGTGTAACAAAACACTTCATGACTAGCCCCGTGGGAAACAGTGAGTTTTGTTTCGCCTCGACCTCAGTGAGATGAGGGTCTTAGGGAAACAAAACTCACTGTTTCCCTGGGGCCAGTCATTAAGTGCTTATTGGTCGTTTATGGAATTGCCATCGTCACTCGTCATAGTGGAGTTTCGTAATCCGTTCTATGATTGGTTCACGCTTGTTAGTCGACACGCCGGCTAAAAAAAATTTCATGACTACCCAAAGAATACCTTGCGGGTACCTCGGGTCGTGCTAATAGAAAACACTGAAGGAAGCTCATGGGAAAGTGTCATATCTTGTTCCGTAACAGATGCTTGTCGCTCGTTTTATGGACTAATGCTATGTTTGAAGACATAACAACATGCTATTTCTCAGAAGGAAATAGTGTTTTGTTTCGGGAAAGTTTTTCAAAGTCTGGAAAAGCTGGGATTTTCATGATATCTTGTGTATGAGACAATTCCGGGTGAGATGAATTTGTGTTAATTAATGCGCCGCTTCGCGCCGCACTGATCCGCTCAGTTACCAAAGCCTGGGGTTTTGTTTTGGCGAGGTGTAGTACTGAACGTATTGTAAAAGAGAAAGAGAACGTACTGGAAAAGAAAAATTATAGTCAACACACTTCGAAGTATATTTCCTTGTGACTCTGTCCTAGGGTAGGGCGTACCCTTTATAACTGCTCCGCTCATGTGCAGCCTCATAGAGTAGAGTTTTTTTTAACATCCAAAAATGACACAAGTGACCCTAAGAAAAAGCGAAAAAGAAACTGAGGACTTGAAAGACGTTAAATCAGTTCGGTATACGAAGCCATAGTTTCAAACTGCTTTCAAACATGTGTTATACGTTTAAGCTTAGGGCAAATAAAATATGACAAAAACGTCCATAAACAACTGATAAAAGAGCTTTAATTTACTCTTGTAAGTCTTTGATCGAGGATTGGTCGAAAACCTACCGTACAACGACTCTACAACCCATGGTGAAATTTTCATAGTCGTATTTTAGGAGCAAATCGCGTTTGAAGCCAAAATTAAAAAAAAAAAAAAAAATCTGTAAAACAGATTTTGAACTATTATTGATTGACATTTTCTTAAGGTTTCGAAAAATCGTCTTACAGATTTTGATTTTACGTTGCATGAATGTTGAATCAGAGCCCATTTCGCATTCCTAAAATTTGAGGTTTCTTCATACAGGTGAATTTTTAGAAAAATGTCCTTCATTTTGGCCTTTTATTGACGCTTAAATTGTTAAAGTTCACCTAGAATGGCTAAAGACTTAAGTGACCAGTAAATTATAATCCATCAAAACTGTAGTAAGCCACCTCAAGAGTCAGGTCAAAGATAGGCGAGAAAAGCCGCAGATTTTGGTCTTAAAAAGGGTGAGTGCTTTGGGAAGCGGCCCGCCACAGCCCCGCAAATTGTTTGTAAATTCAAAGTATTGTGTGTGAGGCTAAATGAAGCTAAAAGGCAAAAGCATTTGATACGCAAGTTTGCCATTTCTGTGTCAGCAGCGCTTGATTTAAATGGATGCTACACTCTTCGAATTCGTTTGTTGTCCAGTGACGAAGTATATTTTTGCTTTCTAAAATGACGTCTTATGTGCGACGACACTTATGCAATTACTCTTCCACTTTTCCTTCAAAATGAAAAAGCTAAGAGAAAAGCTGTCAATGTTTTCATGGAAACCAGCTCTTGAAATGCCGCGGAAATAAGATTTTCGTATTTTCAAAAGCGCGCTCTTAGAAGTAGGACTACTCGAATTGTGGTGTGAACAAACTCTATTAATCTGTAAAATGTCGCAATATAGCAACATTGATTAAAATACAATATGATGAATTAGTTACCTTCCACAATAACTGTATATCTTATCCGTGGTATCGTCCAAGGCGCTCCCAAGTGTATGTGTTCTTTTCTCGTAAACAGCTACAGAAAAGGGACAGGACTGTTATTCCTGACAAGTGTCCAAAATTATGTCGCTGTAGTTGTGCTCAAGCACGGAAACAGATATCTTCCCATCTCTAGAATAATATTATATCGTTTCAGTCTGACTTAGAACCATTTAAGTCGTCGACTATTTCTACCTGTATGGCATTTTAAGTTGCTTTTGTTTCCGTGACACGCAATTAGTTTCAACAAGTTCCTTTTGCTGGGCATATTTACCTTGTGAATTACAAGCGTTGCCTTGATACTCACTATGTCAATAAATCACTCTGAAACGAGAAACAAAACCATTTCTTTGTTGAACTAACCAAAACTAACTGCTTTCATGGCTATAAAATGTCGCATTGGTGGACAAGTCGCGTAGTGTGGCGATGTCCCTTCCTGAAAGATATATTTCCTTCTCACTATCACTGTCTATTTCGTAGTTTTCTTGTGTTATACGATAACAAGAAACGAGAGTTTAAAATCGTAATCCCGCATTTTCGTCGAAGGCAACAATTAAAATGTTACAAATGCCACATTTTGATGTGATGCACCGAATTTTGACGAAGATTTTGCCGCCGTATTTGCACGAACCTTACTCTGGTTGGATATTCCTTCCGCTATGTAAATAGCTCACCAATGAACTGAAAAGAATACCGTTTTGTTTCTGAGGAAACAAAGCAAAATGCAGTCAAGGCCAAAGAAAAGCTTGTTTTCCAGCAGGAAAATAATGTAGCTAGGAGCGTTGGCTTCAAGTCACGAATCAACTCATGCTAAATACGTTCTCAGTTCTAATTGTTTGTGTTTGCCAATTTTCTTTCTTTGATAGGTCAGGGACGAGAATGGTTGCTGTCGACTGCGCACAGAGGCTGAATTAGAAGGAGGAGGTTTCGCATTTGTTGATGAGAAAGAGATCAAATGGGAAGCAGAATCAAACGGTTAGATAATCATACAAGTTTCAATTTGTAATAAGGAAACCTGGAAATTATGAATGAAATTAGTTTACTTGAACGTTACGTTGGAATTAGTTTACTTGACCTTAATCCAGAGCTTCCACCAGTTCTGGATTAAGGTCCAAGTTCGCACCTTCCGCTCTCTTTTTATTTGTACTGCTTACAGACTGCCTGATGTACCTGTGAGATGTTTTGATATTGATTTGACTCCTAGCTTTATTGCTGCGTCATTACACAACAAACCAATTCACATTTTAGGAGATTTAAATTGTAACCTTTTAAATCCTGAAAACCCTGACTCTGGAGCTCTACTTGAATTTTGTCGCTTTTAAGCACCAACTTGAGTGACTTTTTACACCGAGACACTTATAGATGTTATTTTGTCCTCAAACGAGCAACAAGTCCGGGAAACACCCATCAAACTGTGCTCAATAAGCGATCATGATATTGTTTGAGCTACACTCTACTGTAAAAAAATCAACGTCAAAAAGCCCACTTATATTACAACAAGGAGCTTCAAACATTACTGGCCCGATCAATTCTTGCTGACTTTTCGCAAGTACCCTGGTCTGTTTTGGACGTTTTTGATGACCCTGAAGATAAATTGAACGCGTTTAACCTATTATTCAACAATGTATTAAATGAACATGGTCCCATCATAACAGCCAAAATTCTTGGACGTCCCAACCCTTTTGTAACATGCGCAATTCGGGGACCTTACGAGATCTAGGGACCGATGGAAGAAGGTTGCCCAAAAATCCAAAGATCCACATGCTTGGTCTGTATACAAGGACCTTTGGCTGGGAAGTCAAATATGAAATAAGGACCGCTGAGAAAATATTCATCGGGGCAGCAGGTTGTAAAGAACAAAAACAACTCTAATTGCCTCTGGAAAGCAATCCGCTTGTGCATACCTAAGAAGTCCGCCTCTCAAAGGAATTATTCCAAAGATGACAAAATTGTTGCTGATTAGTTCAATAATTTCTTTTCCTGTGTGGGGAAGAGTACAATCAATAAAATTACTAAATTAGCAGAGGAATCGAATTATACTCTCAATCAATGCTCATTTATTCCGAGAATCTACCCATTTCCAGATGGCCCCAAAGATCAACCATTTGGACCATCCTATTGTTTAATTCCAGCCTTCTGGATGACCAAATTACGTACAGTTAATTCATTCAGAGTATCCAAAATGGATCTCCGAATTTCCGAAGTTAAAGACAACAGAGCGCTGTGGGACCTAATTAAATATAGAATCAGGCAAACTACTGTTAGATACAGCAAAGTGATCGCTAAGAATCGAAAAGCGCAGCTTCTGCGAGCGGAAGAAATCTACGCGAGGAAAACCTCAACAGTGATCCATCTGAAGAAAACATTACAAAGCTGGACGAAGCTAGGAGTGGGTATGAAACATTATATGATTACACCATCAAGGCTATCACGCTGGCAATGCAGCAAATTAACGAGGTGACTTAGCAGCGTTAGGGTGTAGTGGCTTAGCACTGCCCGACTAGTAATCAGGGAGATTCGAGTCCCCGCTCAGGGCAAATACCAATTTTTGGATGGGTGTGTCGAAAGGTAAAAATGCACGGTAACTGTTTGTTTGCTGTAACATTGTCTATACCTTTCATTTGCCTCAAATTTCTAACTTTCATGCGTTCTAAGCCCTGTCTGGGGTTATAGAGGCAAGGATACACTCCCAGGTGAAGAAAAGTTGGGCCCTAGGGATCCCCACGCTGCTAAGTCACCCCGTTAATCTACTGCGTTGCCAGCATGGTAGCCTTGATGGTGTAGTGGCTTAGCATACCCGACTAGTAATCAAGGAGACGTGGGTTCGAGTCCCGCTCAGGACAAATACCAATTTTTCGGATGAGTGTGTCAAAAGGTAAAAATGCATGGTAAGGTTTTTGTTTCTGTAACATTGTCTATACCTTTCATTTGCCTCGAAATTTCTACCTTTCATGATCCCTGGCTTTGGGACCTGTTTAATTTGAGATGCTCCTCTCCAATAGTAATCTTGTGGGCAGTTAAAGTGCCTATAACCCCCAAAATTGTTTTTCACTTAGGGAAATCTTGGTATTGAATTAGGAAAAATATCGCAGAAATTTTTGCATTTGGTTGAAGTCCGAA
>JAHPZR010026714.1:27500-38088 GCA_019787425.1 Platygyra sinensis
TATAAATAACATTTCAAACACTAGGCAGTCAAATTTGTTTTTACATTTTTTGAGCACCTCAAAGCGTTTAAGCAGGTCCCGATGGGATCGTCCCGTGTGCGTTCTTATAGTGTCTGGCAATGGCCGAGGACTGTTGTTTTATGTCCCTTTACAACGATTGTGTAAATGTCCGCGTGTGTAGCCTACATAACCTTCATCACAAAGGTCACATTGAAATTTATATACAACACACTGCTGATTTATGATCGGCGGCTTTGCCTCTTTCACTTTCAGTTCCTGCTCAATTTTTCTGCTGAAGCTTCCATCAATGACGCAAGTAAGTTTCGGCCTGTTCCCCTGGAAAGGCCTCCAAGTAGAGGTAGACCACCAACTTATTACCATCCTCTTCTAAAGAAAGAGAAAGATTTAGACTCTACTGTCCGTAGAATTCTGCCCAAGCCCATTGCGGATACTGTGTGCCCTACAGGCTCCAGATTAGCCCATTTATATGGCTTACCAAAGACACACAAGGAGAACCTAGCGATGCGCCCTATTCTATCAGCAAAGCAAACATACAATTACGCGCTGGCTAAATGGCTTGACGTTAAACTTAAGCCTTTGTCTTTGAATCGTTACACAGTATCTGACATATTTGAATTTACGAACGAAATTCAAAACATGGAAATAGCAAACGGTGACATTCTGGTTTCGTATGATGTGTCTTCCCTGTTTACAAACGTACCCTTGGATGAAACGATAGAGATACTCGCGAACAGAGCTTTCACCAACAATTGGTTTAACGTAACGTACGACTTGAATTTGACGAAAATGGACCTTGTTGACCTTCTCAGAGTAGCTACAAAGGAACAACTTTTCCAATTCAATGGAGCCTTGTATGAACAGACTGATGGTGTGGCCATGGGCTCTCCCCTTGGCCCCTTGCTCGCTAATGTCTTCATGACTTCAATCGAAGAAAACCTCGAGCAACAAGGTAAACTCCCTTCGTTCTATCGAAGATATGTAGACGACACCCTGACCATCATGCCGAATATGGCGGCAGCATCTGGCTTCCTAGACACATTAAACCTTGCACATTCATCCGTAAAATTCACCATGGAAACTGAAAGCAATGGTATGCTGCCATTTCTGGGAACTCAGTTACTGAATCGATCTCCTCGGATAGAGACAAAGGTCTACGTAAAACCCACGAATTCAGGTCTCCTTCTGCATTTTCAGAGCAATGTTGACAATCGGTACAAGAATGGCTTGCTGAGAACTATGCTCGATCGAGCACATCGTTTATCTTCTTCTTGGTCACACTTCTCAGACGAATGTGACCGGTTGAAGTCAGTTTTCTCACGCCTAAAGTACCCGAAACAACTCGTAAATTCCACTATCAAACGCTTTGTTGACTCAAAGGTCTGCGACCAACCGCGACCTTCATCAACAGCCCAAGGGACGGATAACACGGTTCGAGTAGTCGTGCCATTTAAAGACCAAAACTCAGCAGAATTTGTAAAAAAACAACTTAAGGATTTGAGCCTGAAAGTAAACAAAACCATCCAGCCCGTATTTACCAGCAGAAAAATTGAGCAGGAACTGAAAGTGAAAGAGGCAAAGCCGCCGATCATAAATCAGCAGTGTGTTGTATATAAATTTCAATGTGACCTTTGTGATGAAGGTTATGTAGGCTACACACGCGGACATTTACACAATCGTGTAAAGGGACATAAACAACAGTCCTCGGCCATTGCCAGACACTATAAGAACGCACACGGGACGATCCCTCGGGACCTGCTTAAACGCTTTGAGGTGCTCAAAAAATGTAAAAACAAATTTGACTGCCTAGTGTTTGAAATGTTATTTATAAGAACACTTAAGCCAAGCCTCAATGTGCAATCGGATTCCATTCGTGCTAAAGTATTTTTATAGCCAATTTTCGCACGTGCTTATTATGTTAATTCTTAGCGTCAATCGTTTTTAATACTGTAATTTTAACATCATAGAACAATTTTTTACCTTGATAATGGAGTGATGTCTACTCCGAAACGTCGGTTTAACTTGTTATCTCTAACTTTTATAGTTTTATGCTTTCAGAAAATCTCTTTTAATACGAATCGATATTAATATAACTATAAAACTCAGACAACTTAGCGGGCTCGAGTCTGTACGAGGATTTTCTGTGGGTTAATTTGTCATTTACCGAACAACTGTCAGTGAGTATATTTGGTGTTTGTGGATTTTTCGGACACCCGGAGTGCCTTTTTTAAAGCCTAGAGGTCACATGTGTTCATTCGTCGGCAAATAGAGTCGCCAACGTTTGTTTTGAGGGAAGGTCTTCATGGCTTGTTTTGCACCGGGACTCTTCGCAAGCTACACACAACACATAAAGCCTAAACAAGATGTCTTGTTCAAGAAGCTTGATTTCGAAGAAATTGGAGTGAATCAACGTAGTAGTTGAAGAATACATTAGTCGTTGCGATCACCTACTGGATCTGGAGAGAGTTTAACATTCAACATTATGGGCCGGCCGTTTGTGTTTGGACGTTTTTCGACATGGTGAAAGAAAAGTTGTTGAGACAGTTTGCCTTATCATTTTTCCTTTGATTTCCTTGAAGAAAAGACCAGGTGTCCAGCCTGAACGGGAAAGGAGTCAAAGCTGTGGTTTTGGGGTCAGAAAGGTCTGACACGGAAATTAAGGATGCTTTTGAAAGTGAGTAATTACAAAGTCCGTGTGTTTGGAAAGTCGGTGTACTGTGAAGTGGGTTTTGAATACAGATCGCTAATTTAAAGCAGTTTCCTGGACTTTACAAAACAAAAAAGGTAATGTACAGTATTACATCCAAGTTTAATTCAAATGTTTGAACCACGAGTAAGGCCACGGCCGATAAATTGACTGCAAAAGCCGTCGGCAAAAGCTCAAGCTTCCGCACAGTGAAGTTAATTTGAACATGCTTTCACTATCACGCAGCGAAGCATGTTTGCGAAATTTTTTTCCTTTCCATTTTTTCCCTTTTAAATAGTTTTTTTCTGCCTCATCTTGAATAAAAATTTATTGTTATTGAACTTCCTGTCGCATCTCTTTCAATTTGGTTACCTTTTTTGGCAGATTTAGGTATTTAAAGTTAACAGTATTTTTGCATCGTGGATTTCTGCATATTTGATTTACATTTACCTCTGCGGCCGTGTTTGTTTAATTCATTCGCGTCATTCAAGTACAAGTTTTAGTTTTATTCAGCTGCTACAAAACACCTGAGAAAAGAACTAAGTGGGCACTAATTTATCAAAGTTGAAGTACAATTTATCCCAAAATAATTGGCTATTTTTGTCGTCTTTTTTATTTACCACTTTCATCTTTCTTGCTTTATTATTTGTCGCAGTCTTTAAATATTGTTGTTTAGTTATGTCTTTTCGCTTTTATTTCCCGGTATTTTCCCTAATGTTAACTATCCGCTATAGTAAATGAATTGAAATTTTGTTGTTTTCGGTGTCGTTTTGTCCTCCAAGTCAATAATTATTAATGTCTTGATATCTGATCTTATACATGGCGTGGTTACTGGGCATATGGTTTATTACTCTGCTTACGCTGGCTATGAAATGTATGAAAAAACAACTCCAGGGAATAAGGGGTAGGCTGTGAATCATTATGTCACACCCAGATTTTACAGTCTTTATCGTAAAACCGTGAACACCAGAGAAAATTTCTGGAATGTTTATTGTTTCGCGACCAATCAGAAGCGAGATAGAACCGCAAAAGATAACCGCCAAACCGCAGCATGCATTAGTCACGACTTGATTCGAAACAACGAGCTGGCTTTTTCTTCCAAAGAACTGGCTTTTCTTTGACGACTATCCTTCAAAAAACCAAACTACCGAATTCGGAATAGACTAGAAGCAAGCGTAAGTTGTCAAAATTTACAACGGTACAAGTTTTCGGATGAAGGCTTCTCGGCAGTACAAAAAAATACGAATAAAAAATCACCAATCACAGCCAACTTGCATGACCCTTTGAACTGCACGTGAAGCACACCGGTCAGCCCAGCTTATGATTGGTTCGTTATTTTTTGCTCTCAGACGGGCTGTCTAGCCTTGTCTGATCCTATCTACTCGATTCAACATCGCTTTCCCGTAATATGTCACTAAACATATCATTGATATCTGTTCTTTGCATATAAATAAGGTGAAATACAAAAAGAACAATTTCAGTATTTGCAAACGGTAAAATTGAAGATTTGTCGTGGAAGAAAACGCCAGCTCGTTGTTTCGAATCAACTCGTTTGGCGGTTATCTTTTGCAGTTTCATCTCGTATTTGATTGGAAACAATAAACATTCCAGAAATTTTCTCTGGTGTTCACGGTTTTACGGGAAAGACTGTAAATTCCAATCAGCTGAGCAAGCGGAACAAGTCGATTTCATTTTATAGAAGTACAAAAGTCTACTTGTGGCAAGTCTAAGTGGAGGCGTTCATACAGCATGTAAGCAATAACTTTAAATGGCACCCTGGAACTGCAATACTCATGCCCTGTCCATACTATGCCTGAGAAATTTGAAAAGGATGTTAATCACTCCGAAACACTCAAATGTTTTCCGTCCACACTTCGTTGGAGAAATTTGAAAACGCAACATTGGATTTGTGTTTGAGGAAATCATGATGTCATCGATTTGGAAAAAACTCCATCTTGAAAATGTTTTCAATGAAGAAGATTCAACATGGCGGTCGGACGTCTGATTTTGCGTGGCATAGTTTTCGCTTGTTTCCTCTCTTAATGGCATTGTGGCGGTGGAAAACAGACGATTATGGCGCCGATAACGTAGGATTTGGTCACAAGAACAAGACAGAGACAGAGACAAAAGTTTTCAGTGGTACTTTTACAATCTTGGATTGTAAAGCGACTCGCCAAACGCTTCGACTGTTTAAAAGGAAATTTTTCAAGCGGAGGCTCTTCTACTAGAACAACACGAAAGCGTCATTTTACCCTGACTGCTGGATACAACTCTCAAGAGGTTGTCCAAATCCTGGACTACAACAGAAACAGACTATAGTAAGAGCAAAATGTTGTTTATGTGAATGGGTCATTGGTAAGAACACGAAATGGATCCTGGAGTGTTCAGAATGTTTGAGACAGGCTCACTAGAAATGTGCGGGATTGACCAAACAAATGTACGCTCAAGTGGGAGGGTGGAACTGCTGGAGTTGTCGTTCTCCATTTAATTTCTCGGATTCCTTTGAACAAGTTAATATTGAAGAGATTGATTTCAATTTCACTGACATTTATGCAAATCCTGAGGCGAAAACCGAAGGAAATTATGCAGATCGATCCACTCCACCCGTGGGGATTGAAGCTCAAGGGATAACAAATAATCAAGGAACAATGCTGTGTCACTTGAACATCAACAACATACAAAATAAATTTGAAGAATTGAATGACATGATTAAAACCCTGAAAGCACAGATTATACTCATCAGTGAAACGAAGATCGATTCCACCTATCCAAACGATCAATGTAGCATGCTTAGTTACTCGTTATATCGTAATGACAGGAAAAAGGGAGGCAGTGGTATCTTGGCTCTCAGCTCCACCGTAGTCCCATGTAGGAGATTAAAACTTGACCGTCACTACCAATGTTTAGAGCCAATCGTGTTGAACGCAAAAACTGGGAAGATAAACATGATAATAATTGGTATTTATCAACCACCTAGGCCATTAGTGGGAGCATACCAGCAATTGCTAGAGGAAGAACTGAACCACATTTGCACCTGGGCGTCACTTCAAAGAGACGCAGTGGCTGTCATTGGTGACCTTAACCTAGATAGGCTAAGGCCTCGGAGAAAAGAGGGCAAACTACTCCTGGACCTTGAAATGGTACAGGGCTTTGAATGCCTTATAAAGCAGCCAATCAGATTGGATAGAAATGGGACAACAACAACAGCCACGCTTATTGATGTACTGCTGACCAACCGACCAGATCTGTTTATCAAAGGAGGAGTCTTTGACCCTGCCCTAAGTGATCATATGCTCATCTATGGTATATTGAAAGAAAAAGCGAGGAAATACTCTTGTAAAATCATCCATTTTAGGAGCTACAAAAATTTTGATCAGGCGAAATATAATAACCTACTAACGACGGCACCTGGGCACGTAGGAAATCTGTTTGATGATGTTGAGGACAAGGTGTATTATTGTAATACTGTGTAATACAATCATGCAAGACATTGTGGATGAGTGCATCCCTCAGAAAAAGAAGCGAGTAGGGATAAAGACATACTCTATATGACGACCGCATGGAAAAATGCCATCCGAGCAAAGAGAAGAGCTTTTAACAAGTATTTAAATGAAAGGACACAACAAAACCGGCAAGAGAAAGTGAAATATCGCAATGAGGCAGTTAGACAAAGAAGAATTGCTGTACGACAATACTGGAAGAAAAAGACTTCTGATCTTAAAGAAAACCCAAGAAATTTTTTCGAAACTTTTAAACCGTTTCTTGGATCTAGGAAAGGGGTCATGGGAACTAATATTAACTTAAAAGTTGATGGCAAGATCATTAGCAACCAAGAGACTGTTGCGGATATATTAGCAGATCACTTTGCAACGATAGCAAGCGATATCGGAGATGTCAAATTAAGAAACTCCTCAGAGACTGACTTGAACAACCATCCAAGTTACTTGCAAATGCAAATGGCGAATAGTTCAGAACCAATGATTAAGTCCAATCCAGTTTTCCAAGTACAAGTCAAAAATGCCCTGGAGTCAATACGAGAAAAGCATCTACATGTGACAACTTGCCAGCTAGAGTACTGAAGTATGGAGCGGAAAAACTCGCTATATCATTGGCGAATTTGTATAATTCATGTATTACAAATCGAAAATGGCCGAGCGACTGGAAAAGGAGGGAATGGACGCCTGTCTTTAAGAAAGAGGATTCACAAGATAGTCAGAACTATCGACCAATAACTGTCCGCCGAGTGGTTAGTAAGGTGTTCGAACAGTTACTTAGCGACCAGATTTCAAAACAATTTGACAGCCGTTTGGATCCCGAATCACGGCATACCGCAAACGCCATAGTTGTGAAACAACACTGATAAGCCTTATTGAAGCATGGAAATCAGCACGTGATAACCAGCCGGCTGTTAAAATCTTGTTTACCTACTTGAGTAAGGCCTTTGACCACTCCATCCTTCCTTAATGATCAGCAAATTAAAAGCGTATGGATTTCAAGATGAACTGCGTGATCTACTTCGATCCTACCTGTCTAATCGACTGAACCGAGTGAAACTGGGAGCTATTAAAAGTGAGTGGAAGTGGACAGATAGGGGCTGTCCACAAGGATCGGCCCTAGGCCCATTGTTATGGAATATCTTTCAAAACGATCTGAAATGTACGTAATTACTTCGCACCTCTCCATATATGCGGATGACCATCAAATGTATGAAACTGCGGGGGACCTGAAAATGGCTAACACCAATCTTATGAGGAATGCCTATAGGGCCTCTGAATGGTATGCCCGCAACCTGCTAAAAGGAAACCTAAACAAGTATCAAAATATGACTTTAAAGCAGAACAGGACAGAAGGGAACACTCCATTAAACTTTCAGGGAAACACAATTGAATCCTCCGACTGCTTTAAGTTGCTAGGAGTTACCATAGATGAACAGTTGAATTTCAACACTCACATTAATGAAATATGTAAGAAGGCGAGTCAAAGGGTAGGCGTAATGCTGAGGCTTAAACAACTTATCCCTACCAGTGCTAAATTAACCCTGTACAAATCAGCCATATTGCCTTACTTAACCTATTGACACCTGACTTGGCATTTCTGTAGTGCTACTGATAAAAGGAAGCTCGAAAGAATTCAAGAAAGAGCATTACGTGCAGTCTTTCTAGATAGGCAGTCAAGCTATCAAGTATTGCTGGATAAAAGCGATCTAACGACGCTTCAGAACAGAAGACTGCAAGATACGGCTATTCTTATGTATAAGGTAAAACTCAAACTATGCCCCACCAAAATATGTGAGCTGTTCCACACGCATTGCTCACCCTACAACTTAAGAGTGACGGAGCTTGCCATTCCCAGATTTAGGACAAATAAATATGGTAAACATTGGCTCACCTTCCTGGGACCAAAGTTGTGGAATAAACTACCAAGCGAGATTAAAACCCTCCCATCATTATTCAGTTTTAAAAGTCGAATCCATAAATTTGATTTGCGTGCAATGGTAGAAGACGACAATTGCTTCAATTGCATTCTTTGTAATTCTTAATTTTTACTATTCCGCTTAGTTGATAGTTAACTATATTATATTGTAAACCGTATTTTTAGGCTTTTAGGCTTTTTGCTGCGAAGCCACCAGGCTTCGCAGCAGACTAATTTCGGTCGCGTTCGTGACCAGTCTGGATTGCCTGCGCCAGAAGCCAGTCTCATTTGAGATGTATTTTGGATGTATGTATATCACCACATTTGCCTCGATTTCAAGTAATCGAAATCGAGGCTCTTTCGATTCATACGAATCCTGTTTCGTGTAGAGGGCACGTTTTCGCGGGCGAAGAGTTTGAAAGCAAGTGAAGGTTGTACAAATTTCCATGATTGAAGCCAATTTGTTTCTCAGAATATTTGAATCAATTCCTGGAACTTGGAAACGCTTTGAAACCCTTGTGGAAACGTGGAAACACTTTGAAAACCCCTTACCATTTACAAATGGTTCGAATAATCTTAGCACACCCGGTTTGAAAGTGTTGAGGGAAAAAAATATTCTCCTAGTTGCGTTTTTCGTAGAATTTAAACTTATTATGCTTTCCACTTAAACTGTTTACTCGTTACAAAACTTTTGGGGCTCAAAATGGCAAATTTGAGCGATTTTGTGGATTTTGCATTGGCTGTTACTACACGTTATGACAAGGAGTCAAGGGTGGAAAGATCATTTTTGACCGCTCCAGCACCAAGCAGATTTTCACTGATAAATTTGAATTGCCTGGCTTCCAAATCGAACACCAGATAAACTGAAAGGTTGATGCTGCTTCTTGTAACATTGAATCAAAGATCCATGTAAAATCCATGCGCTAAACACCAAATAATTTTCGAGAAATGCTCGAAGCGACCAGCATCTGCGGATGGGATTTCGTGTGCTAAGGATGTGTCACGCTGTTTGCTCACCCTGATTGGATGCATTCTTTAGCATCATCCAATCAGCGTGGAGTAACAGCGTGACTGCGGATGAGTTTTGAGAATGTCACAACGGCATTAAAAACGCAAGTCGTTCGAACGGCGAGTTAACGTTAAATGATTTTCAAGGAGCATTGAAACATCTAACAAGCAGTTTGGCAGTTTAACGGAGGAGCGTCTCAGTGAACATCAATTGAAAACAGCATGGTGCAAAATACATTGTTGTCATAAATTAATCGTGACGTGATGTGGTCGCGGTCAACGATAATGTGAATACTCGATGGAAGGTTTTCGCATGAGTGAACAGTTTATCGTGTTGACCTCAGTACGTATTTAGAACAGAAAAGTTTTTAAGAACATTAGCCTTTGGCAAAATACTCTATGATCTAGTAGCTCATGTAGACTATCCCTCTACAGTGTTTCTTAAATGACAAAAACATCTTCCACATAAATTCACTCGCAGCACTTCACTTTCCAATGGAAACTACTAGTTTACTCTGTAATTGTCCATTATAAAATAGTTAGTTGGTCATTAATTATATTAAGTGTCCCCAATTAGTAGAGGGTTTTTTTTAACCCCATCGGCTAAATATCTGAAGACACGTTAATAAAGTTTATGATGATGATGATCATGATGATGACTAGCATTCGGGAAGCAATGCGACCCTGGAGAGATCCCATTTGAAGTCCGAAAATATCAGACTTCCAGGACGTTTAAATTGTGCCTAGCTCATAAACACGTGGCTCAATCAATTACAAATCGCTTGTGTTTTTCTTTAGCATGTGAGGGCACCTGTTTGACGCTCTTGCAGGCTAGTTTTCTTCCAACCATTTTCATTGCTTTTAAAGCCAGTGAAACTTAAGGCTGCACTGATAGAACTAGATACTCTTTCCTGTGGATACTATAGGCAACTTGTTCATTCTATATTCTTCGTTATTGGCATACCTACATTGGTTACGTGAACTGGAAGTCTTTTCCTCTCTGTTTGCTTAATTTTCTTTAACTTCCCTCGACAAAGGAAAATATGACATTGTCCACCCTTGTCAAATGTATAAGCATGATCGTTTCAATTGTAATGCCTTCTTATCCAGCTATTACTTTTTTTTCTTTGGTACGTTATGAGTGAACACTGAACCACTGCTCGTACTCTAAACATGAAAATCAGCCACAATATTCCCTAAACCAAATAATATTAAACATAATCCAAAAAAATATTTTAATTCGTTTGTTCACTTCACGAGTTTACTCACAGAGCACTTTGATTAATATTTGGTTCGTCGTCAAGCAATTAGATTTCATTATTTGCTTCACACTTTAGCTCTTAAGGTATTCTATGTGGGAGTCGATTGGGTGTCCGGCTTTTAAGTCAGTCTCTCGAGTCTTCTCATCAGGCATATTTAGATGATAAAGTCTTTAGCCTTGTACTTTTGCTCTTAGTTAACTCT
>JAHPZR010026716.1:0-2500 GCA_019787425.1 Platygyra sinensis
GGAGGACTTCAACCCTGATGAGGAAGATGAAGAAGAAGAGGAGGATGAGGAAGAGGAGGAAGAGACAGGAGAACCCGACAGGAGAGGAGAAAAGAGAAAGAGAGAAGACGACGAAGATGATGATGACGATGACTGACAAAAACTCCCATAGCAAGCGTGGAGCTACTTACCCTAGATTGGAAGTGCTCTTTATGTATAGAGTTATCAACGGTGTTCAAGAGGTCCTTATCATGAGCCTTTACAAGTGCCCTTTTATTAGGCCTCTCACTAGAAGGGGCCCATGGCTTGCAGGTGGCGTGTTCCTTGGTTCCCTGGAGTTGTGACTAAGTCGTTTCTTATTTAGTAGTCAGTGCTAGCTTGTTGAAGTGGTCCCACAATTGTAGTAACTTACTTTGCATTTACCCCTGGAGTCTTTTGACTCTTCTTACCTGTCAGAGATCAAAATATAAATGGCCCTGTTTATCAAGACTGTGTGTGTGTAAGTCATAGATAGTTTAATAAGATGACTCTCTGATGTGTCGGAGCAGTTGCTTGTTTTCAGTTTTGTATAGTACAAGTGATCTGTCATGGATTCAAATTTTATCACATCGCTTGCACTGGTTGTACAGTAGATAAAAAGAAGGTACAGTCTCAGTGAACTTGCAGGACTGGCTTTATTTTTTGAGAGAAGAACGTAAGTTTTAAAATCTCCATCAAAAGTTATGAACAATTATTTCTTATGTCAGCATCTTATGTCAAGGCTTTATTAGTTATTAAATACACTGTAAGTGACATGTGTTGTATGCGCAAGTTTGTGTCTGTAGAGGCAAAGGTTTATGACAAACACCTGGTAAATCTACGTATGGAAGAAGACACTTTGATGGATACAGGTTTATAACATTGTCTAGTGTAAAGAAATATTTGAATGGTGACGAGAAAAGGAGCACTATACTGTCAAATGTTTGCTGCATCTTCACCTTGCCTAAATTCAATGAGTTTAAGTTCTTTCTGTATCAGAATTTAATATGATTTGTGGATTTTTCTATGGGCAAGTCAAGCCCAACCCAAAGGAAAGAATGGAGAGAAAGTTCGGAACAGGCTTCCAGCAATGGCAGAAAAAAAATTGGCAACTGAAACAGGCTAGTTTGTGTGAAATAAAGAATTCTGTAAGCAAAGCGAGTGAGGCATGGCCTGCTCTGCTGGCCCTAACTGGGAGCCTGTTTGCAGGCTAAAAGAAAGGAAACTGTTTTGTCTAATCAGAGAGTCAGATTAAGCAGCTTTAAAGTTTGCTTTTGCTTTTTTTTGAATATTTTGACCTGCTTATCTAAAACGACAGAAAAAAAAAAAGAAATCTAAGGATATTGCTACAAAGGACTTGATTGCGTTCCCCTTAAAGTAGGCCAGCACAGAAGTTATAAGGAGAAAATAAGAAAGTAACAGCTCAACTTATAGTTCGTACATGTACTAGATCCACTTTTTGCAAGACATGCATGTAAAAAGTTAGGCCAAGCAAACAGTCTAAAGTTTTGGTCCTCATTTTTTGGAGTAATTATGCACAGCCCTTGGTATTTGACATTTTTAGGTTATTGTTGGTTTATAGTCTTTTGTCAGTCCGTGTTAACGCATATCTTAAGCAACTTGGACTTGCTCTTTACATGCTTGTGTCATACCATTTCAGAAGGTGTTAACCTTCATTGTAAGTGACGGATAAATAGCAGCTTCCCAGCTGAAAAACTGTTGACAGTCTTAAATTATTATGCACCATGGTACAAGTTGATTTCTTATAAATTAAGTAGGTTTTTGGGCATTTTGACCCCTGTATCTTGGAAACTTCCATTGTTTAACCAGTACTTTTCATAGTGTGGTGTTCTAAATTCGTTTTGCTAGCGGCTGGGAAGGTCTTACCATAGTCGACTAACTATGGTCTTACTCAAAACGCTTCACATACGGCCTTTGTCTTTGAAAAGTGTAGGAGCCCTCTTTCACGAAATTAGGTGCATTTCTTTATTATAAAATTAAAAGAAAAATATTTGGAAAAAATGTCGTAACTTTTAATTTCTTTATTTGGCAATAGGCCACTTTCGATATATTAACATTCAGCTTGACAGTGAGGCTTAGAGGACACAAACAGCCTCGCTGCCATGCTGAATTTTAATATTTCGAAAGTGGTCTAATGGAGTCTGCTTTTGAATGAAAGCCACTCCGAAAAAATGGGGCGTTTTCACTAGCGGATCCAGACCAGCAAATTTTGTCGGGCCTATTTGGGTGGGTCCTAAACAATTTTCTGCCCGTTGGGATGCAATGCACCTTTCAAGGGGCATTCCAGCCGTAAGTTTGTGAAGAATGTGGCTGAAAAGAGCGATCAAACGGGGAGTTGGGTTTTAAAATAGTTTCCATTCCCAATTCCCGTTCTGAAATTTAAAACGAGCAAGTTCACCACCACTTGCTGAACAGGGAAACCACCGCTCTCGTATTTCTCTTTTCCAGCATGCCGAGGTCGTCACAATTTCATTTTATGCAC
>JAHPZR010026716.1:5000-7500 GCA_019787425.1 Platygyra sinensis
AACACAACACATGGCGTAGCCACCTATCAAAGGTTGTTGTTGTTAAGTCGCACACGGTTTATTATTCATTATTCTTTTACGGAAACCAAATAATTCTTTATTCTGAACGTCCCAAACCCTCAATATTCCTTCACCTCGCTATGTTTGCGATCACGCGCTGAACACATACAAAATACTTGAAAATACCAATGCAGTAACATGTAGCTTAAATCTCATGGCCGCTTTCTGGGCGCGAGATCTGCAAATTATGCGGCAAATAGACGCGAAGTTCGTTTCAAAAAAATCATAAAACGTCAAAGGCAAACTTACTGGCCACTGTGGCTGGATCTAGGTTGAGTACATACTCTTCTGTGGCCGACAGTTTTGTCGGCTGGTTGACAACTGGCTTCTCGCTCGCCATAACACGTTCTCCACCGTCTTTCCCGGGCAGCGCTTCGTATTGTTGTTTATTGAGGGCCATATTGGTTAATAATTCATGCAAGAGGGTACGCCCTTTTTATAATCCTGTCACGCCACATTGAGTTTGCAAGTGCTCGAAGTTTCCAGGAGACGAGTACGTTATTTTCGAACTTTCTTGGACGCCCTCATGAGTTGGACGCGTACCAACGTCAAGGCGGCAAGGCGGCAAGGATGACATCTCGAGAGCACATTTTTCTCCGCATTCACTCCGAACTGGATTCAATGTCACGTTTCATTCCATTTATCCTTAAGCAAGTATAAGTCTTAGAGGCCTTACAAATACCGAAACAATAGAAAATTGAACCGGCAAGGATTCCTCCATTTCTGCGAAACAAATTTTCGCGCTGCCGCAGATTTGAATCGGGGGAGGGGCTGAGAAACTTCCCTCCCCAAAAAAAACCTCCCCGCAATATCCTACAAACTGTAAACGCGACCGTATGAAGACAAAACCAAACGCAAAAAAAAAAGATAAAATATATCGTGCAAATTCGGAGCCACGCGAAAGACGCCAACAAAATTGAAAAAATTTTTTGCACAAGCCGACTTTCAACAAATTCTCGCTCAGAAAAGTTCCCTCCCCCCACCCCACGGGCAGACGAAGTAAGGGAAAACATTTATATCCGCATAATATTTAGCTGATACGCTAGTGTATACGAGCATCACGATAATCGAGGATAGGATTACTGACGAGGAGTGAGAGGTGTAAAAGTGAAAGAGTAATGCACCTGTCAATTGAAACCCCCACTCCCCCCCACCCCGGGGAAGTATGGGGCATTAGCCTTGGAGTAGGAAAAAAATGTGATAATGCCCCATATACATGGGCCCTGTTTTCTTTCTAAACCCCAAGTAAAGTGAAAAAATTCCCCCACCCCTGGGACAAACCATGTCATCATCTCCACAAAAACTGTGACCTTTGTTTTACAGAGTTAGATAAAAACTGCAGTGGAAAACCGATGGGTCCCGATGGAATTGGATTCTTTTTCGCAATTCACTATTTGCTTGAGGTCATTTCGCATGGGTTGAGAATCAGCAATTCCAACTCAAAGAAAATTTAAAAGAGCTTTTATATTAAGCAAAGAAATTAAAGAAGTAAAATGATTGGAAAGGCTATTTGGTTGTGTGTGTCCTCGCTAGTCGCATCCAAGACTCAAAGCTCAATAAAACAATAAACAATTCAATAGACCTTTTTCGCTTGTACATTTTGTTTTCTCAATACAGATCATGTGATGATACTCAGGAGATTCGATCCTTTGTTTTGTTCATTAAAAAGAGTACATGCAGACATATTCACGCTTGCATGTACCCTTTTTAATGCACAAAACGAAAGATCAAATCTCCTGAGTATCATCACATGATCCGTATTGGGAAAACAAAATGTACAAGCGAAAAAGGTCTATTGATAATGAGTTGGAATATTAAACATGAAATCGGCGCTCGACTTCGAACAAGCAAAAATCATTGAAATATCCACTGAAAATCAACGCAAGAAACGTACCATTAACAATTAGACTACGAGCCCGAGTTTTCTACGAGCGATAGTCAACGAGGCTGCGCCGAGCGATAGTCAACGAGGCTGCGCCGAGCGATAGTCAACGAGGCTGCGCCGAGCGATAGTCAACGAGGCTGCGCCTCGTTGACTATCTGCCTGTAGAAAACTCGGGCTCGTAGTCTAATTGTTTTAGTATAAATTTACCGTAGTCTCATCGCATGAAAAGACAAAAAAGTCAAGTATCGCGTATTAAAGAATCGGGGATCGAAGCGGAATAATGAATAACGGCTTAAAAAACGAAATGAATAAGGAATATTTAGGGTTTGGACGTTCAGAATAAAGAATTATTTGGTTTCCGTAAAAGAATAATGAATAATAAACCGTGTGCGACTTAACAACAACAACCTTTGATAGGTGGCTACGCCATGTGTTGTGTTACGATTGTCCATGGTGGCCATTTTCACACGTTTTCGAAGATTTGGACCGATTCTTCGAAGATTTCTGATGACTCTTCGAATATAATTGCCCGAAGGTTTTACGAATGTATCAAAA